>CM060733.1:73885833-73968384 GCA_030704615.1 Takakia lepidozioides
GACGGAAATCCGGCGCCCGCATTTCCGTATTGCATCTTTCGTCATGCACCAGAGCGACGGAATGCGGCACCGAGTTTCCGTCCGGGGGAAACCTTTATACTCTCCAGAACGGAAATGCGGTAACGCATTTCCATCCAGCACAACGGTATTGAAGGTCGACGGAAATGCGGTACCGCATTTCCGTTCTGATTGAGATTTATGAACAACTGGAACAAAATGCGGCACCGCATTCCGTCCGATTCGCACTTTTCCGACATTTCAGAACGAAATGCGGCGCCGCATTTCCATTTTGTATCTGATGCATGCAGCTGAGGGATAGAAATGCTGCGCACATTTCCGTCCTTAAACTCCATTCATACTCTCGAGACGAAATGCGGTACCGCATTTTCATTCATTCTCACAAGCACGGTAGTGAAGGTGGACGAAATGCGGTACCGCATTTCCTTCTGATTGAGAATTATGAACAACGGGGAACAGAAATGCGGCACCGCATTTCCGTCCGAGTCGCACTTTTTTGACATTCCAGAACGGAAATGCGGGCGCCGCATTTTCCATTTTGTATCTGATGCATGGAGCCGAGTAAGATTTCCGACAGCTTCATACAGCGCAATTCCGACCGGTTGAGACATTCACACTATCCAGAACGGAAATGCGGCACCGCATTTCCGTTCTGACTGAAAATCGTGAACCATCTGAACTGAAATGCGGCACCGTATTTCCATCCGAGTCGCACCTGCCATCATTCCAGAACGGAAATGCGGTACCGCATTTCCGTTCTGACTGAAAATCGTGAACCATCGGAACTGAAATGCGGCAGCGCATTTCCATCCGAGTCGCACCTCCCAACATTCCAGAACGGAATGTATTAGATTAAAAGGAAATGCGGCACCGCATTTCCGTTCTGATGAAAATCCTGAACATCGGAATTGAAATGCGGTATCGCATTTCCGTCGGAAGTCCCACCATCTGACATTCCAAACGGAAATGCGGCACCGCATTTCCGTTTTGTATGTGAGGCATGGAGTTGTGGAACGAAAATGCGGGAAGGCATTTCCGCCAGCGTCAGACGTTAATACTCTACAGAACTGAATGCGGTACCGCATTTCCATTCTGACTGAAAATCGTGCGCAACGGGTACAGAAATGCGGCACCGCATTTCCGTTCGAGTCGCACCTTCCGACATTCTCGATCGGAAATGCGGCGCCGCATTTCCGTTTTGTATATTGGCCTGGAGCTGTGCTACGGAAATGTGTTGCCGCATTTCCATCCATGTGAGACCTTCAAACTTTCCAAACCGGAAATGCGACACCGCATTTCTGTCCAGTGAGACCTCTATACTTTCCCGAACGGAAATGTGGCACGCATTTCCGTTCATCAACTAACGTATTGAAGTGGGAACGGAAATGCGGCGCCGCATTTCCCTTCTGAATCTCATACATGGAGCTGTGGGACGGAAATGCGGCACCGTATTTCCGTTCAACAACTAAGGTATGTGAAGGTGGAACGGAAATGCGGTGCCGCATTTTCTTCCAACAAGTACGGATGTGTAGCTGAGTGATGGTACTTAACGGAAATGCGGCGCCGCATTCGCATTTTCGCTCCAACTGATCAGACGCTGGACGGAAATACCTTGAAATGTGAACACGTGGAGCAACGGAATTGCTGCACATGTCGGCACTCTATCTGACTGAAGGGGCATGAGGCGGCGCGGCCTGACCGTTGGATAATGATGTTTGTTTTTCGGACGGCAGGCGTACCCTGAACGATTCGAATTTCGTAATGACGCAAACTCCACGAGGAGACACTTTCGTCCAACCCTTTCGAACCCAAATGGTGCATCACCGCCGTTTCATCTACTTTTGTCGTGTCTCCTCAGTCACCCCTCTCGCGCCCTTTCCATCTGCACTCTTTGCCCCTTTTCCCTCTCTCTGTTCTTCTTATGCTCGAACCTGAGAGGGGGGGAGTTTGTGCACCAGACAGGAGACCTCGTCGCAAGCTCCGAAATTATACTTCGGACGTAGGCCAATGCCGAAGGGGAGGAAGCAGATGCGTCTACAGGAGGAGATTGCCATCTCCGAGCAGCAGGCCACTCAGGCAACCCAGCCATCAGTGAGAGCTCTATGCGATCGGGTTGCGCGCAGCTGATCGAGCACCGAACCCCCCATTTTGCTTCTGTAATTCTTAGACTGAATGCTAGGAGACTTGAATGCAGAACATGTTTGCATGCCTAACAGGAAAGGTGGACGTGCTGGAGGGATCGCAGGAATCCGAAGAGCTGCAGGAAGAGTCCGAGGAGCTAGCTGCAGCACGTACACCCACCCGATCCCCGAGCGCGGGTATTCCTGCCGGGCCTAGCCCTCTGCGATTTAAAGACGCGTCTTCGAAGGGCAAGTTCAAAGTCCAGAGATCGACTCAGAGATCGACTCGCGTTCTTCGATCATGGAGAATCGCCAGCAGGGGTCGGGCCCATTCTCCAGCAAAGTCGAAGAAGAAGCAGCCCGTCCCTCTACTGGCTTCTGAACCGGCTCAGGCCGATTCACCCCCCCCCAACGTGAATGAAGCAGCAGGGTAGAAGACAGATTCAATTGCAGCAGACACCTTCACCTGCAAGGATGAGGAAGCAGAAGGCAATCAGGGCGACGGGCGAACAATCTCCCGCAAAACCGCTTCCACGAGCTGAAGCTCAGTTCCTGGAGGATTTCCCGCCTGCAAATGTTGGGGCCGACTCTGCTGCAGCGAAGGCAATGGGATCGACCGTTGATCTGGATTTGGTACCGGAGGAGGGTGCTGCCGCTCAACGTTCGCAGCAAGACCTCACCACCGATGAGCAAGCAGGCCCGAAGGAGGCCTCTGCAATGGCAGAATTGCCCGCAGACAGGCCCCAGAGTGCAGCTCCAGTTGAGGATGCTCCAGCTGCTCAGCCACTACCGGCACCTACAGACATGTCTCCGGAGGATTTCAAAAGTGCAGCGGATAAAATGTTGGAGGAGACACACAGTAGCATTGGCAGAGTTCTGGGCAGCAGGGTATTCCAGCGGACTCTTCGAATCCCACTCTGTCGCATGGTCTCCCTTCCCATCGTCAGGCAGGCCCTTCCCGGAGATGTGGATAAGCTCAAGTTTCGCATTTCGAGAAGGGTACCGTCTGGGATCGGCAGCGTTTTACGTTTCCATTGAGAATGAGGACGGCGAAACCCGTGGACCCACTGCCGATGAATTGTCAACGTGGGATACCCACTGGCACACTCGCAACAACGAATTCGAGGCGACGCTGAAGGGTGATCCCGACTTCGGCCATATGTCGGGTAAAATGTTCTTTGTGTGGGACGGGAATCACCGACTTCTCGCCTGGTGGAGTACATCAAGCAGAACCATGCCAAGCACATTGGCTGGCATTACATGGTGGAGTGTGTCATCCTGAAGGTGAAGGCGGCAGACTCCTCCCTGCTCAAGAATGCCATGGCGGACCTCAACTCGTAAGATACTCATACCCTCCCTAGCACGTTCGAAATGCGGTGCCGCATTTCGGTTTCCATTCTGGTTTGTTTCCGTGCTTCCGTGTACTGAACTGGAGAGTGTGCCTTGCAGGGTCACTGAGAATGCGTACGTGCATACCCACATGGCACACATGCTGTACAGGGTGAGGAAAACTGGTCTCACTGATCCGCAGATGTTTGCGGAAATGCTGGAGCCCGAGCTCATTCAGAAAGCCGTTGCAAAAACAGACCGGACATGGTATCGTCTCACTATGGATGGAATGGTGGAGGTGATATACGAAGTAAGTCGTGCTCCAATTTCCCTCTGCTCATCCTTCCCCCATTTTAAGTCATGTTTCCACATGAATCGAATGTAACGCTTCTGCATGTTTTTGTTGGCAGTCAAACATCAAGCTGGATTTGGCCCATGCCAAACGCTTCTTCATGAAAGTGAGGGGCAGGTCAAAACATTGCAGTCATTGACTGAGCACTTGAAGGAAGCCGGTGTCAAGTCCAGAACGAAATACAAGTCAAAGCTTGTGAAGCTGGTGGCAATTGCAGATCCGGCACTTGGAAAGGACTTCATCCCCGAGATTGCAAAACACTATTCTCGGGCCATGCAGCCGACCATGCAATTGGAGAAACTGCATCACCTCTCAACGGCATGTGTGGAGGCGAAAGAGAAGGTGAGGTTTCAATGCACTGAAGTTCCTTCCTAGCAATAGCCACTCTCTTCCAGCTCCTGACATTGGATCGGAAATGGCAGACACGGTGGCTGTCATCTGGAATGCATCCGAGAGCATAAGGACAATGTGGTCTTTTCCACTCGAAGTTTCCGACCCTGCAGTGGATGTGTGGCTCAACCGTATGACTTGGTGGTTCCAGGTAATTCAAGGTACTTCCCCAGATTTGCTTTTCTGACATGAATTCCCTGAACTGCTACGTGACAATGGATTTGGGAATCGCAGGTAATGTCGAATGCGAAGGAGCAAGTCGTAATGCACACAAATTCGTTCGGCTTGTACGTCAAATGGGATGGAACACAGACATTGGAAGACTACGTGACACGTTTCAGATGTGCGTACAAGGACAACCTTTTCGCCAGAGAGCTACAGACAGCAAGAAGGAGCGTGGAGTTTACACATCAGGAGGGAGCGGGGAAAGCTGCAATGCGAATTGTTTACAGGTGAAGCACAGCTGCCCTTGTATGCGAAGCCTGGTTACGAGGTTTGTCTCGGAAATGCGGCACCGCATTCGCATTTTATGTTTTCGGTGGCACTCTGCCAGTAGGTTGGTCTCAACTTTTGCTCACGCATGCTGACTGCCTTGCAGGTATATGAAATACGTGCTCCTTCAGACAGGGGCCCTCGCTCAAGAGCCCCCGTTCTTCATGGCTTGGACCGTGGCGGGCCCAAGCTGTGTCTACACACCCGAGATGCAGAAACAATGGCATCCCGCGCATCTCGTTGGATGCCCGTGGTACCTGGACATGTCTGGCGGTATTGTTGACGAGTCTGAGAAAGATCTGCATGCCTTGGCAGAAGAGAAGAGAAAGGAAAGACGTGTCCCTGCTGGGCCAAAGTCGGCAAAGGAATCTGCTGCTCTGGAAGAATCCAGAAAGGCAGCTGAGATGGCACAAAAGACGGTGGATGCAGCTGTGCAGGCCCAACAGAAGGGGTCGAAGAAGAGGACTCGCCAGCAAGGAGCAGCTGTGTGACACCCGCCAAAACGAAGAAGCAGAAACAGCCTGTTCAGGAAGAGGGTGAGGAAGAGGACTCCGATGGAGACTTTGCAACCAGCCCACCCCCCCAAACGCAGGCTGCCTCCCCTGTGCCCACCGTTGTCATGAGAGGCATGAGAACTGGCTCGGCAAAGAAGGCACTCTTCAACCCCCCAGGGGGGCACCCTTTCGAGCCGGTGGAAATGAAGAGGCCGAAAGTGGCTCCCGAAACAGTAGTCCAGTGTGTAAATGAGAGTTTCTTGGCGGCTTTGGATGGACGGGCAGCCAAGTTGGCATACATGAAGACCATGGAGGGTCTGAAGGGCAGAGCACTGAAGAAGGCGACTGCCGAAGAGCCTTCCGACACCCCAGGATTTCAGAATATGGTCTCGTTCTTTGAGAGGGTGTGTGCAGACAAGGATTGTAGGAGGGGCGGAAATGCCACCGAGTGGTCTTGCGATATGATCATCTTGGATATTCCGGACGGAGAGCCTGTGGAAGGACTGCAAGCTTTGCCATCTTGGAACAGGTACTCGGAGGACTTTTGGAAGAAAGGATTCGGGCTTGCCCGCATGGTGTTGGACGACAGAGGCTGTGTGGTTGTCCTGGCGAGCAGAGGAAAAAACACTCAGACAGGAATTGCGAAGTGGACCCGCAAGAGCGCCGTCCCGATTCTGAAAAAGAAGTGGACGTGCATCAACACACTGGGCCTTCGGTCGGAAGGGAAGAAGGTGATTACGACACTGGCACTCGTCCATTCATTTGCTTGGGTGTTTTCAAATGCGGTGCCGCATTCGGTTTCTAATCGTTTTCCCCCTGTGTATGCAGACGAAGCAGTTCGATGCATACTGCTTTGTGAAGGAGAACTCCACCTTTGCTTTCCGGAAGGAGGGAGGAAAGGTTGACCCGAACTGCGACCCACTCGATTACGACGTTCTGTTCAACAACGTTCCCAAGGAACTTCTCCCTCATAGCCTCACTTCAACGGAACCCCTGCGGTACTCACGGACTCGGAGCCCTGCCTTCATTCAGACAATTATGGAGACATGCACAGACGTGGAGGGCACAGTGCTCGACCTCATCTGTGGGACAGGTATGCAGAATCTTGATCTCTGCTGTTCTGCAAATTCTCGTTAGGATGTAGTTCGCAACATCTGAAGCGCCATGTGGTAATGTGTGGATGGCATTGTAACAGGTGCCTCAATGTGGGCTGGGCGGTTTTCCGACCGGCACCTCTTTGCCTACGAGGAGGATTCATCCGTGTGGGATCCCATCTGGAGGGGCTGCAACGGAATGTGAAGGCTCCCGACAGAGCGGAAGTCTCCTCGGATTCGTCGGAGTCCGAGGAAGACACAGTGGACATTGATGCGGAGGAGAACCCGGAATACGAGTGAGTGCAAACATTGTAAGTTTGCAAATCCTTCTGGGTCATTTATGTCAAACGAATTTCCCGACTGTGGTTCTCATTAGTCTCGTTGATGATTGTCATGTGCAGGATTGCAGGGTCCGGGTCGAAACATGTAGGGCCTACATTTCCTGCCAGGAAGAATGTCCCGTTCTTTGCGAGGGCCGACTTCATGACGAGCCCGGTGAGGGACTACTCCCTTCCTAGTTATGCAGCTAAACTCGCAAATACAGCGATTAGAAGAAGTGAGAATCCCAGTAAAGTAGAGCAGATTTTGGAGAGGGCTAGGGAGGACAGAAGGATAAGGAAAGAGTTGGCAGCAGCTCAGACAGGTAGACGGGTACGAAAGTACATATGTGATTCAGCGGATGAGAGCGACGCAGACAGGGAGGAAAACGACCCAACGGACGTGAGATGGACAGTTCCGCAAGGGGAAGATGGGATTTTCGAAAGCCTGGCCAACGAGCAGTCCGCTGGAGATGAGAGAAGCACTGAGGGGGTGGAGGAGGAGCAGGACAATCTAGAACAGGATGAGGATTCGGATGATTTTCAAGATTAATAGAATTTTAATGAAGTCTCTGTAAATGTAAATTCTCTTCCAGAGTATATAAAGGAAATTCTGCCCGACATTCGTGACCCCTCTCCAGTGTGCATTCCAGCCACACAATCGCCCAAACCACGACGCTCCAAAAATCAGAAATGGGGCACCGCATTTCCAAAATTTTGGCAACTCTAAGAACCTCTTTTGGAAATGCGGCACCGCATTTCCAAAACATGAGAGGGACTAAATTTTCCATTTCAATGTTGGCATAGTAAAAAGTAATCTGAATTGGAAATGCGGTGCCGCATTTCCAAATTTCCTTTGTCCACGCGCCAGTTTTGGCCTCTCCCGCTGATTGCATGGATGCCACCACGCTTACAGAGGTCGAACAAGGAGGTCGACATGGCGGGATTGAAAATGCGGTGCCGCATTTCAGTATTGGGGATGGTCGTTGTTCGAACTGCAGGCCCATCAGCAAAAATTGGCACCGCATTCTTTTTTTAAAAAAAAGTCGATGACGGACATGGAAATGCGGCGCCGCATTTCCAGAACGGATTCGCAATTTGTCCATTTGCAGACCCTCTCTCGGAAATGCGGTAACGCATTCCATCGCGCTGGTCGGAAATGTCACACTTTTCGAAGTGTTGTACGGAAATGCGGCACCGCATTCCCTTGTCCAAAAAGAAGTTTCCATTGCCAAGCTGGAAATGCGTCGCCGCATTTCCAATGCCAACCTCGTTTTCTGATCAATTTATAGACCCGTGTTGGTATTTCGTGTACCTGGACGGAAATGATGCACCGCATTTTCTTGTCCCACATGGAAATGCGGTGCCGCATTTTCTTGTCCCACATGGAAATGCGGTCCGACATGGAAATGCGGTGCCGCATTTCGATGCGGACATGGAAATGCGGTGCCGGATTTCCATGTCTGACATGGCGTTACTCTGGTATATTCTTGACACATGACTCACATACCGGTTACTCTGCTATATTCATCCGGACAGACACATTGTAGAAATGAGACATCAAATTGTAAACAGTGGGCCAATTCCGACAGTTATTCAACACAATGAAACACAGTCATACAGAAGTGAGGTACGATGGGTTTATTGATCGGACACGATGTCTCACATTTACCAACTGCAGACAAAACTATCCCTTCCTCCTTCTACATGGGCTTCACCAAGTCGACGGAACTTCGATACCCCTCAAAACAAGCTCATCACTGCTGCGGCACCTCGAGGTAAACTGCAATTCGGTCGTTCTGCTGCCCTTGCTGGAGCCGACGATAATGTCATGTCCATCAATGATACCACCATCATACATTGACAAGGTCACTGTGGGCCTCATGTGCCCGTGCGATTCGTCTTCGCAACGCAGGCGAATGTCTCCATACACTGGAAGAGCGGAGTGATCTGCACGTATATAGTTTTCCCGGTGCCGTCCTCCCTGGTCCACTAGCAGCAGTTCCAGCGCCAAAGCGAGGCCGTGCGTGATCTATCCGGCATCCCTTTCCAGCTTGGTATATCGAGGTCAACAATTTTCAGGACCCACGGACCGCATTGACCCTCGCCCTCACCTCGCTCAAAGCGGTAATAGCCCTCCAGATACTCCATTGCGCGCAAAGACTCTTGCTTGATTCCAGCAGCGTCTGTGAAAACAGAGAGCCAGACAATGATGTCTCCTGATTCTGGTTTGAACATAGCATAATCGTGCCCATGATAAGGGCAGTCGGCTGGATTTCGGCGGCACGACATCCTTGAAAAAGAGTCGTGGAGTACGCTCAATGACAGCAGCTCCCGGATGGAGGAGGAGGACCGCGGTGGCTGGAAAAAGTTCAAGCTAACGCTGCAATTCCTCACAAACACTCCAGGGCACATTTAAATTTCCCCCCTGCAGGATCCTGGACCGATGAAGATTGGCTGCTGCATGAATGTAGCCGTTTCAGTTTCCTACCCTGCCATGCAAACTATGGGCAGTCACTGCCAGGTGGGCCGATAGCCACTGGACACGACGAAGTCCATCCCCTCTTCGATGTAAATGCGGCGCCGAATTTCCATCCGGGGGGATGGACTTCGGTGGCAGATCTCAAACTATAACTTGTTGAGGAGAAAGATGTATGGGTTCATCCACCGCTGGCGTGATGAACACGTTCCACCTCCGTCGGTGGGTACGTGTGACCCAGATGCTCCATTATTGGAGGCCGGACTGCTCTTCCGCTTCGTATCATTTCCAAAATCTAAGGGCTTCGTAGCTGTCCGCAAGGTCATCGGCATCCAAGTCGTCCTCAGGTCCTCCTTTGCAAGGATGCCGTGCTTCCGGAACCGGGACGACTGCCCCTTTGGAGGCATCGATTATGCAATGTATTCGGCCACATCGGGAGACATTGTTATCTGGTACACAGATTACACAGAAGATAGTGGTTCGATTGTGGGAACATTGGTGGCTTTTGAGTATATCGTAGGCCACTACGCCTTCGAGCGGGGTGACGATCTTGGTCTGAGGAGTCAGTGGCTCCTGCGCATCCTCGATTCCGATTTTCCCAGCTACAACGGTCACCCATGCAGAAGAAGGCGCACTGCTATGCTGTTGCGGTGGAACTGCTGCCACTGGACGTGGGTGGACTCCATCGGAGAGACCTATTCTCCTCGAGGAGTGCGCTCCTCTTCTCCTCGAGGAGTGCGCTCCTCTTCTCCATTGTATGGGGACATTCGCATTGGTGTGGACGACGAAAACGTGAAGATTTCCATATTCGATGGTGGTATGATTGAAGGGCAGGACATTGTGGTGAACATCACTAGGGGCGGTACAACGGCTGCAATCGACTTTACATGGAGGAGCCCCATGACTCATGAGCTAGTTCTGAGAGCAGTCGAAGTCCCATTGACAACGTGACTTGTATTCAGTAGGCGCAGGGCTCAAGATTTGATGGCACAATCAGCACAGTAGACGTGCTTCAAATGCAATTCATGTGGATCAATAAAAACCTCATTGTGCCCTCTTTTTATTCTATTCTGTGTCCATCGTTGCCAGAATGCGTCATTGCTCATTTCGTTTGGGATTGGGAGTGTGGGTGGATTTTGCAAATGGCTGGTAGGCTGAAATGGGCCCCCATTGTACAGAGCAGTACCACCCTACCATTCGCGAAACATTGCCTTTCAATATATAATTCTAAATAACATTGCGGAACCTCCTTCATCGGGAGGTCCTTCTCCCCCTATGACCGTGGCACCCTAAACCCTATTCCCGCGGACACTCATTTCCGGAAAATAGTGCTGCTCATGTTTTTTTCCACACTTACGACTCTGCTCATGGCTCATGCCGCTCATGGCTCATGGCTCATGAAATAGCAGCCCCCACAATGTCTTGGGCGAGCAGCAGCCCCGCCATGAATCGGAGGCAACTGTCATGAAGGCCATCGCAGAGGAGATGCTTGGTTTAGAAGTTTGTGTCAAAGGTAACATGGCCCTTCAGAACCATCTTTTGAGTGACCTTCGTGTGACGAGAGGAAAGCTAGCGCAAATGGCCATACGCATGGCTGCGGATCTTCTCCACCGGCTTGTTAGAAGATTTGAACGTGTTGAACGTGTTGAAGAGAAGAAAGGATTGGATAGAGGTTTCTATGTCATGGAAATCAAGACGTCTTGGACCGAAAAGAGTCTCAACAATCCCTCCATCATCATCTATTTTGCATGCACTTCGTCAAGTTGGGCGTCCCAAATTGAAGGGTTGAGAGCAAGCAGATTTATGCTCTCGTGCTCCCATTCAGATTGTTGATTTCCCTGAGATTGCATTCTCATCGAAACATTTGGTATCAAACAATTTCCCATAATTCAAAATGACTGAAGCTATGTTCAGTGACCCATGTGTTGTGTGATTCACATTGGAATGAAAGAGATGTGGATGATCATCCACCTTTTATTGCAATTGAGTCTGTATGCATGCATTTGCAGTGATGTGCAAAACACAAATTACCGTGCACTACTATGTTTAGCCTTTAAATTGACACTCCTAAATTCCAATACTGCAAAACGGTTGCCGCCAGTCTCTAGTGTCTTTCCTGCCACCATTCTTGCATTGCAAGCACACTGCTCCCCTCCTCCCATCATCCCCCTCTTCGTGTAGTGCTTCGGCCTCTGCTCCCTTGAGCCTGTAGAGGTTCTCTGATCCCCCTCATCCCCCTTCTCATCACAGCTGGCCCCTTATACCCCTGCTTCCCGACGTTGTGCTCAGCTCCCCGTGATCCCCTTCCCATTCAGTGCTCCCCCTCATCCCCCGATCCCCTGCGGCTTCGCAATGGACTGATATGCCCGGTCCCCTTCACCGTGCACTGCTCCCCCATGTATCACCCAAAGAGTTTGCTCAACAAGGCAGTGCGGCTGTCATCCGGCGGGGCAATTATTGAAGCCAGGGCCTTGTGTTCAGTGACCCATGATGTTTTGTGCGATTCATAGTGGTATGAGAGACATTTGTGGTGACCTCGGTGGGAACCATTTGGATTCCCATAGTGTATATAACATATCGGGCACCATATATGTGGTTTTGAAAGCCATTCTGTCTCATAACCATTATACATTCGCTTCCAACGTGAAGCCACCAGTTCAAAGTTCTCCATTTGAAAAGGAGGATACCATTGCATTTGCAAGGCAATGCACCATAAAACCGATGCTTCAGTATCATCGTCCCTTTCATAGAGCAAATGACACTGTCTTGGACTAAAGCGAAAGTTTGTGGGCTCTGGGTCATCTTCCGACTCTCGGCTCTCGGCCATTGTTGGGCAAATTTCAGATTTTGCTTTGGTGTTTATTTTCAGTTTTTGTTGCATGCTTATGCACCACTCGTACATGCAAGGGACGTGACCTTTCATAGTGCAAGACACGGACATGACCTTTTAGAACTTGCCCCTTCACACGCGACTTTTCACCCGTGATCCCCCAATCCTCCTACTTCCTTGATCCCCCGATCCCCCAATTCGAAACTTGCCGTCCCTCATCCCCTCACCCCGTGGTCCCCTCATCCCCCATCCAGCTCCCGACATTCCCTCCCTGATCCCCTCATCTCCCGCCCTGTTCCCCTGGTTCCTTGATCCCCTGGTCTCCCACCTCACTCCCCTGGTTACCTGATCCCCTGATCTCCCCACCCGTCC
The DNA here is from genome assembly GCA_030704615.1 of Takakia lepidozioides. Classification (NCBI taxonomy): domain Eukaryota; kingdom Viridiplantae; phylum Streptophyta; class Takakiopsida; order Takakiales; family Takakiaceae; genus Takakia; species Takakia lepidozioides. The sequence continues at coordinate 73,898,121 of CM060733.1, forward strand.
CCCTGGTTCCCTGATCCCCTCATCTCCCGGCCTGTTCCCTTGCTTCCCTGATCCCCTAATCTCCCCGCCTGTTCCCCTGGTTCCCTGATCCCCTGATTTCCCCACCCATTCCCCTGGTTCTGTGATCCCCTGTTCTCCCCACCCGTTCCCCTGCTCCCCTGATCTCCCCGCCCGTTCGCCTGGTTCCTTGATCCCCTGATCTCCCCGCCCGTTCCCCTGATTCCCTGATCCCCGCTAACGCCTTGTACAATCCCTTGTCTTCTTCATCCCCTCATCCCCCGACCCCCCTGAACCTGATCCCCCTGATCCCACGATCCCGCGATCCCCCTGACCCCCCCTGAACGCCTTCTAGGCTCCCTTATCTCCCTCATCCCCCGATCCCTTGGCTAAGTGATCCCCTGTGGCACCGACCCCCCCGGTTCCCTGATCCCCCTACCCCCTCGTTCCATGACCCCCTCATCCGCCACAACCCTGGTTCTCTGATCCACCTCAAGGATCCCCTCACCCCTTCATCCCCTTCACAACACAGTGGACGCCAAAGAAGGCACAAATGGATTACAAAAAACTGGACAAGCTTCATTTTTTTTTCGTGGGGAATGGAGATCTAGATACAATAGCTACATCCGAGGCATCCGAGGCATGCACATGCAACAGTCTACGCTGCAAGTCAGCATCGAACAGTCTGCGGTGCAAAAAGCATCATGATATGACTGGGGTAGATGTCGTGCCTCAAATCGGGCCAAAGGATACAAGTGTGAAACACGGGGTCGAGGGTCCATGGTAGAAAAACTTGGAGGGGAACAGGGACCGGAGGCAGTCGGGCTGGACATTGACGTTTCAGCCAGGAGACAATGGCATCAGATCCCTCGGCAGTTCTTAGGAGAGGGAATTCAGGAAGCAGACGTCGAACGTCCTGCTCCTCCAGCAATAGTTCAACAATATCAAATTGGGGATCTAGAGATGAGGGGGGAGCAGAAGAGGAGGGAGCAGCAAAGGGGGGAGCAGACCTGAAAGAAGTCGAGGGAGCAGAAGAGGGGGGAACAAAGCAAGGGGGACATGAGGTGGGGGGACCTGAGATGGGGGGAGAAGACCTGTTTGCAGCAGAGGCCAGGGGGGGGGCAGGGGCAGGGGTAGACGATGAAGGGGGAGCAGAGACAGGCATGATGGGGGGAACAACATTCACCAGAAAGGAGGGTGTTACGAATGGAGTACTCTTCTTTCCCACAAGGTAGCTCTCAAAATCTTCCAACTCCAGCCCAATGGATATAGCACAGGGAACGCCGTCTTTGCAGGTGCTCCATGCCCGCACAGATTTATGCATAGCCTCAATTTCTCCCACGGAAGCATTGATCTGCAAGCAAAAATGCAACACGGAATCAGCATTTACAAACCGGGGGCAATTTTGGGAAAATATTGGGGGAGCAGATGGCCATAAACTGAAAAGGAGATTGGGGGGTGAAGCAAACATGTTCTTGTAGAAGCCATCTTCTCCAGCGGCGCTCAGCCCTCTCCACTTGCATTGCAAACCCTCCACTCCATGCAAAATTCACAAATGCATCCCAGAATCTTTCATCATTCTGGTCAGCAAAATTGGAAGGGAGAAGTCCATGTTGCAGGAGTATAAATGTTCCAGGAGGAGTGATCGGGTGTGGTGTGTTGTGGTCGACGTCCATGGCCCCATCCCCTGCAGGAGGCCCTGAGCTCGCAGGCTGCTCCCCCTCGTCCTGATGAGTACTCTACTCCCCCACATATCCATGTCTTCGCTATTTTCCGGACTGGCCCCCCTGACTTTGAGACCGATCCCCCCCATTTCTGCTGCTGGCTGCTCACGGCTGTAGGGATACTTTTTCTTTGGCTTTCTACTCCAAGTGACAGTGAGTTCAGGCCGCACTTTGGCTTGTCTCTCACGGGCGGAGGGTAAAGTAGTAACTTTTTTGCCCCCTTCTTTGGTTTGGTGCGTTCAAAATCGGTGTCGGACCCACGACGGCTAGTCCTCTTCGCAAGGGCAGCCACTTGTGAAGGTGCAGGCGCATCAGGCTTCCGTTTTCTTGACCCTTTGGGCTACTGTTGCCGATCAGTAGGGGACACGTCGTCTCCTGGTACATGCCGCACTTCGGGGTTTGTACACCCTCTCAACCTCTCCACAAAATGAGTAACATGCTTCGAGAACTCGGCAGCGGGCCAAGGATTTAGTGGCAACTCAACCTTGTCCCAACCATCCACCATGTTCAACCAAGGACAACCCTCCCCATCAATGACATGCCTATTCAACCTAACCTTATCCTTCATGGGCTGCCCACAAAACTTGCACTTATAGGGATTCCTTTGTTTTGCGCCATCACAAACACTAAGGTCCGCCTCTGCCTCCACTATCATCTCCTCCCACCCAGTTGGCGTATACCAAAAAAAAACCTCATCCCCTTTCTTAGGCTTGTGCCAAAAAACTAGCATACCATCCTCCGGGGGAACAACCTTAGGCCTAGTCTTCGCCATCGGCAACGAGCACACGACGCCGAAATACACAAAAGAAAAAGCAAGGAACAAAGCCAGAGAAAACAAGGAAGAGCACACGGATTGCAACGATCAAAAGGAAAACACAACGCATAAACAGCAAAGAGGATATGAGTAGAGCAGCTGAAAAACAACAACGAAGAGCCGCCACCGAAGAGTCGCTTCGTGAGGAAGACATTTCGCACGTGCAGTGTACCTATGGGACCGGGCACGTGGGGGAGCAGGGGATCAGTCGATGGACACGTGGTGACAGCACCAGACTGGGGATCACTGATGCCGGTGAGACAAGGTGCGGGATGGAGGCTCCAACCCATGAGCAAATGATGGGGGAAGGGGTGAACGCCGCCGACATAAGGTTTGTGTGCATTTGCAGTGTGTCTGGCAGCCCTGGAAAAGGGCAAAGAGATCCCTGGTGACATGATCAAATCTGCAATTGTACCAGATGTCATCCTGAACACTGCTCTGGTGGCCATGTATGCCAAATGTGGTAGCATTGAGGATGCCAAGGGAGTGTTCAACACTATGGCTGAATGAGATGTGGTATCGTGGAATGCGATGCTTGCACGGTGTTCAGAGTAGGGGCGCCGGATGGGGCTTTGGAGACCTGAAAGCAAATGATGGGGGAAGGGGTGAAGCTTGACCACATCATGTTTGTGTGCGTTTGCAGTGCGTGTGCAAGCCTGACAACCCTAGAAAAGGGCAAAGAGGTGCATGGTTGCATCACCAAAGCTGGAAATGTACCAGATGGATCAATAGCTACAAGAAACCTGCATGGGTAGATGGTCAACTGGAAGCCGCAGAAGCAGCGGCACAATGATAAGTTTAGGCACTGGTAATGAAGGCACCTTCTTCAACACATTTCACCCTGTTTTTCCCTCTTATTAGAATCGCCCTAAATTTTCATGTTGAATTTTGCAATTTAGCTGGTTGAGTGAGCCTTTGATAGTTTGGAGCGACTTTGACATGGTACTACAAATGTGACAACAGGGAAGTATCCAAAAATAGGTAACAGCTGAGACGAGGAGAAACTGTGGAATGAATACTTTTCTGACCCTAGTCAATGGTGGGACAACCGAGGCAAAAAGGTGAATGCCTATCAGATTACCAGATGTCATTCTGAACACTGTCTCTGCCCTGGTGGACATGGAGGCCAAATGTGGGTGCATCGAGGATGCCAAGAGAGTGTTCAACACTATGGCTGAACAAGATGTGATGTCATGGAGTGCAATGCTCGCAGGGTATGCACAGCAGGGGTGCGGGATGGAGGCTTTGGAGACCTATGAGCAAATGATGGGGGAAGGGGTGAAACCCGCCGACATAACGTTTGTGTGCGGTTTGCAGTGCATCTGGCAGCCCTGGAAAAGGGCAAAGAGATCACTGGTGACATCATCAAATCTACAATTGTACCAGATGTCATGCTAAACACTGCTCTGGTGGACATGTATGCCAAATGTGGGAGCATTGAGGATGCCAAGGGAGTTTTCAACACTATGGCTGAACGAGATGTGGGGTCGTGGAGTGCGATGCTTGTAGGGTGTGCACAGCAGGGGCATGGGATGGAGGCTTAGACCTATGAGCAAATGATGGGGGAAGGGGTGAAGCCCAACCACATCACATTTGTGTGCAAGCTCTAGATTACCTATAATTCCATGTGGATCAATAGCTACTATCAACTTGCATGGGTAGATGGTCAATTAGAAATTGCAGCAGCAACGACACAATTGATAAAATCAGGCACTGCTAATGAAGGCACCTTCCTCAACACATTCCACCCTGTTTTTCCCTCTTATCAGAATCGGCCATGTTGGATTCTTTAGCTGGTTGAGTGAACCTTTGATAGTTTGGAGTGACTGAAATGATACTGCCAATGTGACAACAGGAAAGTATCCAGAAACAGGTAAGAGAGATAAGGAGAAGCTGTGGAATGCATACTTTTCTGACCCCAGTCAATGGTGGGACAATCGAGGCAAGAAGGTGAATGTCTGTTGGATTATAGAGAGTACCAGATGCAATTGAGCATAGGAACTAGTGTGATAAGTAGGGTTGGGGTGTTTGCTGGAACAACTCTAGGCTGTCATTGTCAGCTGCTAGCAGCAAGCCAAAGATGAATGCATGATTTGTGCAAGGGCATGGATAGCTGAAGGAGCAGAGATAGAGTGTGGGTCCAGATTCATCCAAGAGGGCCAGATTTCAAGCATAAGATACCTATGATTCCCTGTGGATCTATAGCTATAAGAAACCTGCATGGGTAGATGGTCTATCACTGACCAAAAGGCAGGAAAGTAGTTCATGGCTCTTAGCATGCCTGCGGAGATGTAGTGTAAATGTAGTATGTCACCCTTTATCATGGAGGTTTATTATTTCATGAGCAGAAACCATGAGCCATGAGCCATGAGCCGCATGAGCGGTGAGCCGAAGTCTAAGACACGCGGATTTCATGAGCGGACTCCTCCAAATTTGGAAATGCGGCAGATTAAACAAGTATTAAAATAATAGTTTTTTTAAATTTGACCTTGCCGTTTTTGGAAGTTCCACATCCTGTAATGCGGCAAAGATATGTCGTTAGTAACAAGTCCGCTCATGGTTTTTTAGATCCGCTCATGGAAATGATTGACCGTGCAACGAGAAATCCAGTATACCACGGCAAAAGGACGTCGCATACTGGCATGTATAGAGTATTCCGCGGTTTTACATGCCTTAACATTGGAATGAAGCTGACCCTTCTGCCGCGATTGAACCAATAGAGTCTGCACCAATAGAGTCTGCAGCACTTCACAATTCTGTCATTTTCGGGTATTCGGCGGGAAAGATTTGCGACTCAACTGGGAAATGCGGTGCCGCATTAGGGCTCGCACGTGCAAAATTTCTGGGGAGTTTGGTGTTGGCGACGGTCGGCTCCCTGAAGGCTGGGTGCGACTATCTTGCTATGACGAAGGCCGCATCTACCAGTACCTACGACGTTACTTGGAAATGTGGCGCCGCATTTCCTTGCCGGGGGTCGAATGAGGAAAGCAAAGTTTGGGAGAGCAGAAAAACATGAACCCTCCAACACACAAAAATACATGCATGTGGAAACACGAGTGAATGACATAGTATTATCTTAGTTCGAGCAAAACAGGTTACTGGTAGGCAAGACATAAGTTGGACCTTTCTGTGGCCAGAGTCAGAGCTACTTGCAGCAGTACAGTTCAACTGTCCGAAAAGGATGGGCGTACCATTGTGTTGGGACCGCAAGCCAAGCTCACTGGTCCCCTGGATCCATATTCAGAAGAGTGTGCACCTCTTGGGGGCTCAACCCTGGTGCATGTATGAAGTGATGAGTTGTGGAATTACACCGAAGTCTCTTTAGGTACACGTAGTACAGATGCTTGCAAGGGCAGTATGATGCCCCCTTGTTCGCCATGATCTGGAAGTCGGTGCAATTGCAGGTGGGTAATTCTAAAATGGTGATGGTGTACACCTCATTGCGAACAGCTGAGCCTACCGTGGCCATCTGATACACACGCCCGAAGCCTGGTGGGGGCACTTCTGTCGAGCTCTGGATTGTATAGTTCATCCGAAGTGCATTCCCCATCCTTGTCTCGATCACTTTTGAGGGAGGTCGCCACCTCTTCGGTTTCCCCCAATGGTGTGTAGGATGCTTAGAGCTGTTGGGTCCCATTGTTCTTGCTCTCATAGGGGTCGGTGGTGGAGGCTGTGGAAGAGGAAATGGTTGTATGGGGACGTCAGTGCGCTGCACCATCCAAAATCCTGCGGCGGTAAGGGCGTCGGCCTCAACCTGACTCAGATCGCAGCTTGGTTCCACCGGCCACACCGGGAGAGCCTCTGGCATTGTTTGTATGCCGTACTTGGGCTTTCCATACACGCAAGTCATAATGTCGTGCCTGCAGAACCAGAACTGGGTGGTTGTCGCCTCCGCAAACTTTGCATGGACAAATCTTCCTGTAAAAGTAGGAGCAGGGACAGCCCCATCTGGATTCCTCCTTATCATCTCTAAACAATGTTTCCGTGTATCCACTCGAATTGCGGAACACCTACCTCGAAACGACGGCTTTGTGCGAGCAATTCTCCACTGTGACGCAGACACAGTCGTCTCCACAATGGCTTGGCCATACTACATAACAGCGGGCGGAATCTGGGGCAAGCGAGCGGTGGGAATTTCTCGCACATAATCCCCGCTTGAAGGCGATGGCGATCTGGAATTTCAGAGATCTCTGAAGGTCTTCCAGCAGTTCCTCCGTTGTGGCCGTCACTACGTGCACCAGATGTGCGGCAGAAGACGCTCGCCAGGAGGAGTGGACTGATTCTGCCATATTCGTGTTCGGCATGTCCGTGTCGGAATCCAAGCACCGCTCCTACAATGACACAAACAATGGTGAGGGACCAATGGAAAGGTCCGTAATAGAAAGACAATTGCACGAAAATGACAGCATCATACCTCTCGCATGTACTGTCCGAACTGTCGATACCGGAAATGCCACCACCCCAACCAGCTGTGCAAGGCTCCCAGATTGGTTGTCTCCACTGCACCTGACGTGTTCCACCAAGCCTCGATGATAGCAAACTTAACCTCCGAGTCATCAAATGTGGGTGCATCCTTCCACGCCGTACAAAGGACACGGTGTTCAGCCTGGAATGAGCTAGCAACAAATTTGGTAGTGTAGTGAGATAGACTCTGCATCCAATGGAATCCATAGGATCTCTCTTTCCCCTCCATTGGAACATTGGGGTCCTCACCGTACACACGCCGCACCGCTGCCCAGTTGGCCTGAGCGTTGTCTGCCATGAATCCCCTGAAATTGGGCTCTGGCAATCCCGCCCTTGCCATCTGCTCGTTTATGCCCTCCCACAAATGCATCGCCGACTGTGTGTTCTCCCCTTCATCTCGCAGATTGCAATCATCATGAGCCTCTTGGAGTGATAGTCATAAACATGCGCACCCATAGTCACACACTAATGGTTTGTAATTCGCTTGATGTGATCAAACATCACCCAAGCATTCGACAAGTTTCCAGTTGTCATGCAAGTGACCAAGTCGACTCCACTCCCAGGCCCACACGTCGACATTTTAAAAATGTAACAACGATCGGATTCGCTGCCTTGCCCTGGAAACCTGCTACCTTGGATGTAGTCATATCCAGTCATTCGTTTCACCTCCAGGATTGAGTGCATGTCCGACCCCTGGCCGAACTCCTGCTTGCAAGATACGATGTGATTCCGCACATTCGGACTACAAACGTGCGAGACGGACTCCAACAGGTCAAGCATCTCCTCTTCGTTCAAGGGCACTCGGTCTGAACCATCTTCAGACATGATTTTGCCAAGAGCAATCTTGTGGGCTACCTTCAGCTGAATCTTTGGTCTGGCTCCGGGGCTCAATTTCACCGCCTCTTTTATGATGTCGTGTGCTTCCTGCACAGCCTCACGCATGTTGCCTCTCGCCAAGGGGTGGCAGTGGACCCCAACGTGTATGCAAGCTCTAGTCAAGTCCGGGAGCAAATGGATAACGTAATATTGCTTGGCTCTGCACATGGACATGCACGTCGGTGGTTCTTTGCAATGTGCGCACTTGAAAGTACACGCAGGAGCTTGGCTGGAGACAATGAATGGATGATGGGTTGTGCCAATCCAATCCGTCTCGTTTCTCCGCCCTCCTTTGGAAAGAAAGTGGAAGCAGGCAAGATTGAGGCACCTCAGCTTCCCCGCACAGAGGACGTATCGTACACGAACACCATCAGCCATTTTCGTGCTACTGGTCTTCGTCACACACCAGGGGTGTCCGTCATGCTTTCGATCCATGTCTGTTAACATCCCTGAGGCTTTGTTTGAGGAAGTAACAGGTGGGAACTCAAAGATGACATTGCCATCAACTTCGGGAGGCAGATACGTTACCTTCCTGACTGGAAATTTGGCATAGTCGAGAGCAGCCAGCTCGGAGCGAGAACCATCGAGGTGATATTGCCGTAGGAGCTGCACAATGGACCGGGTTGGAGTTATGCTCGAGGGTACATGCGTAGCACCTGCAGAGACGTCCATGTCGGATTTGAATGACCGTGTGGAGGACATGGGGACCTCAATGCACTCATCTTCCTCGTCGAAAATGTCGAATACGTCCACACGAGAAGCTATGGAGGGTCTTGACGGTCCAGGTCGGGAATGATTATCGTTGCATACCTCTCTGTTGGCAGTGGCCGCCAGTCGGTTTCCGGACTCCTTTGTGGATGGTGTGGGCAGCGACTGATTCGGAAAGGGAATGGGCATTCCCACAGCTCGGTACAGGATGGTGTCTGATGGGGATACGTGCCATTCGATTCCGCAACCTCCGTCGTTACCTAGCACGACAATGGTCTCGTCAACCTGTCCAGGAACATCCTTCATTTCTTCTTCCAAATAAATTGTGCCCGGTTTGAGCTTGAATTTGGAACAAAGGTAAGTTTCAGTCACTCTGCAAAGTCCTCCCTCGTTTGGGATCCAGGCTCTCCTAAGTTGCGGAGGATAGCAAACTATAGCGTAGGAATTCGGAGCCATCGAAGACCGCACAAAGTTGGCAAGTGCGAGGTTCAGTATAGCGACAGACCAAGGCTCACAGGCACCATGTAAGTGGATCTGCGGAGTCCATCAACGATTGGAAGTTGCACATTGAAGTGGAAAGTATTGTTACAAGCTACATGCATGAAGGTGGGAGGTGTGATTCCATAGCCAGTAAGTATGACAATGATGGCCGATTCGGCGACGAAATAACATCTCCTGACAGTTTCTCCTGAGGGTGGATCCACCAGTATTCTCGGTACAGACATGTTTGCACTGACAAGTGCCAGGACTGTTAGTTAAAACAGTCAGACAACCAAGTTGTGCTCATCAAGACAGGCCGCAATTGTGTTGTTTCGGAATAATGCAACCCATTGTGTCGCGGCCCTTTGCCTTGAGGGCAGGGAGTCGGGACACAAGAGGGGCTGCCCCTGTGGTGGGGGCAGTGGCAGCGATAGGTATGGGGGGCTGAAGCACCCTCGAGTGCCCAAAGCACTCAAGGAGGCGGAGGCGCTCACTAGGTGGAGCCCCGCACACTGGGTTGCGGTGGGGGTGGGGTGGTGGTAGCTTAGCGGGACTTAGTGGGGGTGGCATAGGACTCACCCTGGGGCAGAGACCTCGTGGTGGGAGTCGTGGGGAGTCTTGGGACTCATCACGGTCCATAGGGGCCGTGGTGGGTGGGCCAAGACTCGCCGCGACTCATCACCGGGAGTCGAGGGTGTTCGTAGTGGTTCGCCATAAAATGGCATGGTTGTTTGTGAAACCCCCGCGGACAGCTATAGAAGTATATATAGGGAGTAGTAACCCCGAGAACAGTGCAAGCCCGTTGGTGACCAAAAACTAGTGAGTAAGCGAGCGAGCCGGAAAGCGACCAAAGAGTGGGGAACTGTTCCGGACTGCCAACTACCAAGGGAATTCCGCTGGTTCCAAATCGTTGGAGGGTTCTTTGGAGATCAAAGGGGGACCGTTATGCCCCGGTGAGCAGCCGGAGCTCCAAGTTGGCCCGGCGGCCAGGTTGGGAGTTAGGCGCGCGCATCAAGCGAGTAACTATGACTTGAAGGGGAGCTTACCAAAGTGAGGTGCGCGACATTTGGTATCAGAGCTTAGAGTTCAGTACGCGATCATCCTTGGGATTGGCCTCATCATGGGGTCGGGCAAGCCAAAGCGAAAGCGGAACGGCCCAAAAGATGATGATCCTAGTGAGCCCGATGGTGGCGATGTGTCACCGAGGCGGCCGTTTGAGGAAGCGATGCATGTTTCCGAAAACGAGGCCGCTCAAGAGCGGGAGGAATCTGAGGAGTCGGAGCCTGAGGAATCCCTGAGAGCTCCAACCGACCAACAGATGCCTCCCATGCCGGCAGCCTTTTGGGAAGGGTTGTTGGCGCAACTTGGCGGGACGTTGAAAGACGTGTTGAAGGTGGCTAATGCCACTTCCACTAAGGCAAAGTTTAAGGTAAAGCCTAAGGAACCAGGCACCTTCGAGGGTGTCCGAAATTGGAAGGCACTCAACACCTGGCTCTTGGAGCTAGAGCAGTACTTCCGGGCGACCAAGTTGAGTGACGAGGATCGGGTGGAAGTGGAGGGGCTATGCTCAACAATGGTGGCAGAAACGCCTTCATGACCGAGGTCCAAGCCCGGAAACCTTGAACTGGAGTGGGTTCAAGGAATTGATGAAGAGGCAGTTTGTGCCCCTCAACACGTCCTGGCTCGCCCGAGACAAGATGAGGAATTTGAAGCACATATCATTTGTAAAGACAAGATTACCCAAAACTCAGTATGATCTTGGGCACTAAATCTCCCAAATTTGATTGGCCCCAATGATGTCCTCCCAGTACATTTTTTAGCCCTCTTAGGTATGGGGTGATCCTGAAATCCATAGCAAGAATTCAAATGGACAAACCTGATGGGTCCATGAGAAGTATCCCTCCAAGTTTTACTGATATTTTGGGTGCATAAGTAACCCAAGTATCTCTATAAGTAGCCATTGTAGCTTAGTACCAGGACGTTGGTTTCATGGGGCAAAGAATTTGAACACACCTGAAGTCTACATTGGCCTGACATCATGCCTTTGGCACTTCAACTTGTCTAGTGGAAATCATTTGTGATTGTGCCTTGGCTGACCCCTGCATTGTCCAACTTCCCTGTCTTGACAGACATACCCTATCTCTTCGTGATTTTACCAAAAACATACATAATTAGAATCATGGTCATTGTGAAGAACTATAACTCACAGACGGAGAAGGTGTTCGTAGTGTAGATGATGGGCATTTTTGTCCTGCGACATGAGCATGGGCATGTTCTCCGCGGCTTGCTGTGGCATCCGCTGACGACGCACTCGCCTCGCACTGGCGTGGGAGGAGTGGATCGTCCTCATCGTCCTCAGAAGAGCCCTCATGCAGAATCGTAGTCTTCATCGTCTTCAGTCTGGCACTTTGCCTTGCAGGACCTTGATCCCTACCTTTTTCCTTCGGAGCGCGTGGCTTGCGAGGGCGATTCGCTCCCGCAAGCCTGCACAAACACCTCCATGATCTCCCTCTCAAACAATCACAAACAAATGTAAGCATACATACCCTAATACTCTTAAGCCTACGCTAAACCACATCCGCACCCTACCAGGACGTAATGCCTGCCCACGAATGACGGCAGACATCTCCCGCCTAATGACACACCCTCCTCAAACCTAATCGTCACTCACTGCATGTTGTTTGCCTCTCTGTTTGTACAAGTCGCAGTTTGGTCCCAGAATGAGGGATTTAGTTTGGGAACTCTGTTCAAAGCTGAATGCAAAAGGTAAGGATGGGGTAGAATGTAGATATAGATAATGGGCTCTTTATCACTGATTGACAGACCTGAATTGTCTCTGAAAGCAATCAGAATGGAGGGCCTTGTTTGGGAAGAGAGAATGACGAAACAGGGAATGTGGGGCATCCTTGAGATATCAAATCACAAATTCTGTATCTGGTTCTACTGGATGTGTTGCCTTGGTGTAATTGCACAGCATGTAGGAAGGGTGCAATGTTCTACATGATACCCAAGGAATATTTTGTCATGCAAGGGTGAGAAAAGAAATCTGGAGAGCTGCACAGAAAAAGGAAGAACGAAGGGATAACCAGTTGTAAGCTGAGAGATAAAAATGGAGAAGCTTCCCAGTCCCATCCATGTTTTCTCTTCCGCTCGGCATAGATGAGGGCATCTGGTCTCTGGTCATGAACAGTAAAAGGTCAATGATTGAGGATAGTGATTTACTTGTCTTCACTAGGGTGTAGTGGGCTGGGGCAGCAAGCTTCTTTGCACTACGAACCAGATTTAGATTTTTACATAAGGGATTCATGCCCTTCTTTTTTCACACTACAGAATGCGGAGGAAAATCAACAAGCGATTTGTAGAGTGTAGAGATTCAGTTGATTTATTGGAGCGTCCTTCTCATATGCAGATTGGATTAGCATGGTACCAAAAAGTTCGAGGAGGGGTTTATACGTACAATTTGACTTATAACATGATGGTTGATTTGGATTCCATTATCGCATTAGCATGTTTAAAGTACAATGTCAAGTCAAACACATATGAACTTGATGTAAATGACCGGAAAGTCTTTGACAATTTTATCAAAAGGCAAATAATTTTTATTATTAATTTATTAGATTTTATTCTGTTTTAAATGAATAAATTTGATATAATATAAAAACATACATATACATATTGGAGGGTATTTTTTAATGATTGGAAATGGGAATATACATACATAAGGGGGTACTTTTTAAAAAATTGGAATTTCTTGTATATTTACAAGAGGGGGTTTTATAATCTTCAAAAAGTATGTACAGAAGGGGTATAAAATATCCAAGGACCCGTATACAAGGGTTTTTTTTTTTTAGGCGGCGAACGCACATGATACGCACAGTTTATAAAGAGTGCAAACCCCAAGGACAGAGGTACGTGCCTTTTTGGGACATGTGGGTTACTATCGCCGCTTTATCCGTCGATATGCCGAGATTGCCTTACCATTGACGCAATTATTGAAACATGATGCCGAAAAGGATGGGCGTAACATTGTCTTGTGCCCGGCAAGCCAAGCTCACTGGTCTCCTAGATCCATATTCAGAAGAGTGTACATCTCGTCGGGGCTCAACGCTGGTGCATGTATGAAGTGATGAGTTGTGGAATTACACCGGAGTCTCTTTATGTACACGTAGTACAGATGCTTGCAAGGGCAGTATGATGCCCCCTTCTTCGCCATGATCTGGAAGTCGGTGCAATTGCCGGTGCGTAATTCTGAAATGGTGATGGTGTACACCTCATTACGGACAACTAAGCCTGCCGTGGCCATCTGATACACACGCCTGATGCCTGGTGGGGGCACTTCTGTTGAGCTCTGGATTGTATAGTTCATCCCAAGTGCATTCCCCATCCTTGTCTCGCTCACTTTTGAGGGAGGTCGTCGTCTCTTCGGTTTCCCCCAACGGTGTGTAGGATGCTTAGAGTTGTCACGTATGTTTATTCTTGCTATTCCAAGTAACGGGCGTCTCGACGGGAGAGACAATCAAAGCTATAGCTTTGAAGCTATGGCGGAAATAACAGACTACACTCTCGCATTACTACTTACGCAGTGGAACAAGGACGGGCGAACGCAGAGTACCTTTTCTCTAAACCGATACTTGCAAGCCCCACAGGCTTACAAGCACTTACCCATTTCATTCTACGCCAACCATACTTTTATGCTTTGGCCCTGCAGGCGTTTTCTTCAGTTGTTGCAACCCAAACTTTCTGTTTGTCTAGAATGAAGAGAGTGAGAGGAATGGAGGATATCAGGGTGAAGAGCACCACAATCTTACAGAAGCAAATGATTGCTGCACCACAGGCGGTGCAGCTACTGAAGGAGCTGCGATTGGAAGGATTGCTACGCAAGGATTGGTCCTTGCATCATCGGCAGTTCATGATACAATTTCTTCAGAACTTTGAGCCTCGGACAGGAGTTACTCAGGTGAGGGGAGTAGATATAAATTACTCCCCAGTACCTTAGCAATTGTTTTGATTTGCCATCAGACATGTGGAAGTAGATGAGTACAAGCAAGATTACAGATAGGGAATCTGTTCCAAGAAGGGAGTTTTCTTTAAAACTCAAGGTTTTGCTTGTACCAAAGCCGAGTACCCAGGGCTTAGGAAGTTGGCCAAATCTTGACGTTCTGTTTGCCATGAAACAGAACCAACAATTTGAGCAGTCCTTCACAGAGGAGATCCTGAGAGCTTTGAAGGGAGAGGATGTCGCTTGGGCGGAGTTAATGTACAACGGATTGGTGGACGAGATGAAGAGGGGGGCACTATTTCATGAGCGGCATGAGCATGAGCGGAAAAAAAAAAAAGCATGAGCAGACCATTGTGAGTCCACGAAATAGGGTTAGGAGGCACGGAAATAGGGTCATGTGAAGTTGGAATGTGGCACCAGTGGACTTGAAATGCAACATTTTATTGCAAATTTTTGTGGCAAGCCACGTCTATACAAGTGTGTTCTAACTGTCATAGCCGGAATGGGCACTACTCCCCTCCTACACCCTCCGAGGAACTTGCCCCACCCTTCTTCCTCATCCCCCTCATCCCCCTCATCCTCCGAGCTCTTGATGCATTAGTTCCACTATGCCTCTCAAAAATCCCGTCCTCTCCTTGGGGGACTGTCCACCTCACACCTCTGGGAATCTTCTGCGTCTTCTCCCCACTTCCTTCCTCAGCAAATCCAAGACAACTATCTACGAGCCCGACGGGCTCTAATAGCTGCTGCCTCCTCCCTCATCTTCATTTTCTTGAGCTTGCCTCGTCTAAAAATCTGTTGTACACGACTAGGTTCGGAACACCTCCTAATGGACACCGAAGCAAGCCGGGCAGCATAAGTAGGAAGGATGTACTCCCTTTTTGGACTAGCATGAAATCCCCCCTGGCAAAAAAGGCACGTTCCTCCTGCCCATGACTCCGGTGTAGACGTCCCTCCCGGCAGTACTTGGCATCCTACAGCAAAACAAATCCACTTCAAGAATGTCAATACCAGCACAACCAGAAAGGGTTTTCAATGAAATAAGAGAGCGAGGGAGTGCCTCACGAAATCTGGAGGCAACTTACAATGCCACCACTCACTCGTAAACCGGGGGCTCCTCGGCCTCGATCCCACTTCCTCCCCCTGCTCCTTCTCCGGATTTTTCCTCATCCTCCTAGGATGCCTCTTCCTCTTTTGGCAACGTTCAGGCCGCTGCAAGTTCCGAGTTGTGGAGGGCAGTATCTGGCTCGAAGGCGAACACATGCCTGTCGGACAAAGTCCCTCCCACATTGAAGCACCTGAGGAACAAAGCGGGCGGTTAATAGCTTGCGGCATGCAATTGCAATCGGGCCAGGGGACAACTGAGCACGTGAAGGCTTACCCGTGCCGCATGTGAGGTCCAGAATCCGCCCTTGGACATCTGAGCACGTCTCCATGAGGTGTTTGGATGAAAGCAGGCTCCGGGTCCGGCTGTACCCGCCACGGTTTTTCCTGTCTTTGTGTCCTTCGGCATACTAGAGTGGGGCACATAGTTGTAGAGGACATCGTAGGTAGGTTACACGGTCCACAACGGCATCAACAAGACGACCGTCGTTGCGAATTTGAACGTAGACCCTCTCTCTTCACAAAGCAATATGCCTCAAACACCAATGTCTGCACATCCAACAAAGAAGGGATCAACTCCAGGGTCTACTTAACATACACCACATATGAAGTGAATGCAATAGATTGATAACTTACACTTTGGCCCTCTGTTCGCAACCCCCTGTGTACTGACGCAACCATTTTCAGAGGAGGACCGGGGTGACACTTTTTGTGTCCCACCTTGCCACCGCATTCTTGTGGTCTTCCCTCTCATGGCAAGGACAACCACACATCCACCGTCATCCAGAAGCATCCCCGCCAGCCCAAACCCGCTTTTCCAGTAGTCCTCAGTAAACCTGTTCTAGGTGGGCACACCATCCAGGCCCTCCAACACTCCCCATCTGGAATGTCGAGAGAATCATGTCGCAAGCTCTCTCCACCTCAACCCCCCCCCCCCCCCCCCCCGAGTGCTCTTGCAATTCGTGCTCACAGCCGTGAAAATTCCATCATGGCTTCAAAACCAGGGGTGTCTTTAGGCTCTGTACCGCCAGCCCTCTTCTTGGCTTCCCCTTCTGCTCCGCCAGAGACTTGTTGTGTGCCACCTTCTTCGCCCTGGAAGCGAGAGCGTCAAGGAAGCTCTCATTGACGCATTGGATGATGGTTGGAGGTTCTAGCTTTGGCCTGTGCGTAAACGTCACCGCCGAATACCGCCGTGTAGGCTCGCCCTCAAATGCCAACTTCTTGGCAGAGCCAGTCCCACTCCGAACTGACTTGGGAACCCGGACAACCGGTGACTGGGTAGGAGCAACAGCAGTCGCAGACCTTGAACAAAGTCGTCATCCGAGTCACTCTCTTGGGTCCCCCTCCTGCGCCTCCTCCGATGCCCCGATGGTTTTCTTCTTTCTTCTTTTTGGTGTTACACACTCACCTGTTTCCTTGTCCTTTCTTTTGGCCTTACTCTTCTCATGCATGTCTCTCTCTGAATTCCTGCCTGAGCAAGCTCTGCCGCTTTCCTGGAGTTCGCAAGCGCTTTGCCTCTTTTGCACCCAACGGAGGCAGCGGAGCCCGGTTTCGTTGGAATTCAGCATCCAGCTTCAATTGAAACTCGGATGGGTCGAGCGAGCCGGGCGGAAGGTCCACGTACCAAGGGCAATCACGCAAATGTTCCAGATGCCACTCCTTCACAATATCGTCAGTGTACATGGAGTCAGCCCCAGGGTTCCTCCATGCCAGGAAGAATGGTGGCTCAAAAGACAGATGACCTTTCTCCAAAAGGGAGAACTTGCAGTACCTGCATTCATGAAAACACAATGAGGTCCCTGAAATGCATATTCGGCACCATTTTCCCAGGTTGGGGCCAGATGTGAGTGGGCCTAGAAATGGAAAAATGGCGCCGAATTTCGGTTTTCGGTGACTGCCACCCTAGGGACTTAGCCATCTTGGGAGCCCTGAACTGGAAATTCGGCCGCCATTTTTCCCCCGGTTTGGCCCGAAGATGGCCAAGTCCCAGAACCGCAATATGGCCTAGAACTGGAAAAATGGCGCCGAATTTCCAGTTCAGGGCCAGCCACCCTAGGGACTTAGCCCGAAAATGGCTAAGTCCCTGAACGGCAATAGGGCCTAGAACTGGAAAATGGCGCCAAATTTTCAGTTCGGGGCCAGCCAGTCTAGGGACTTAGCCCGAAAATGGCTAAGTCCCTGAACGGCAATAGGGCCTAGAACTGGAAAATGGCGCCGAATTTCCACTTCAGGGCCAGCCACCTAGGGACTTAGCCCGAAAATGGCTAAGTCCCTGAACGATAATAGGGCCTGGAACTGGAAAATGGCGCCGAATTTCCAGTTCAGGGCCAGCCAGTCTGGAAAATGGCGCCGAATTTCTAGTTCCGGGCCAGCCAGTCTAGTGTCGCGGCCCTTTGCCTTGAGGGCAGGGGGTCGGGACACATGAGGGGCTGCCCCTGTGGTGGGGGCAGCGGCAGCGATAGGTATAGGGGGGGCTGAAGCACCCTTGAGTGCCCAAGGCACTCAGGGAAGCAGAGGCGCTCACTAGGTGGAGCCCCGCACACCGGGTTGCGGTGGGGGTGGCTCCACAAGGGGTGGTGGTAGCTTAGGGACTTAGTGGGGGTGGCATAGGACTCACCATGGGGGCGGAGACCTCGTGGTGGGAGTCGTGGGGAGTCTTGGGACTCATCACGGTCCATAGGGGCCGTGGTGAGCGGGCCAAGACTCACCGCGACTCACCACCGGGAATCGAGGGTCTTCGTGGTGGTTCGCCATAAAATGGCATGGCTGGTTGTGAAACCCCCGCGGACAGCTACAGAAGTATATATAGGGAGTAGTAACCCCGAGAACGGTGCAAGCCCGTTGGTGACCAAAAACTAGTGAGTAAGCGAGCGAGCCGGAAAGCGACCAAAGAGTGGGGAGCTGTTCCGGACTGCCATCTACCAAAGGGAATTCCACTAGGCCCAAATAGGTGGAGGGTCTTTTGGGAGAGCGAAGGGGGGACCGTTATGTCCCGGTGAACAGCCGAAGCTCCAAGTTGGCCCGGTGGCCGGTTGGGAGTAGGCGCGCGCATCAAAGCGAGTAACTATGACTTGAGGGGGAGCTTACCGAAGTGAGGTGCGCGACACTTGGTATCAGAGCTTAGAGTTCAGTACGCGATCGTCCTTGGGATTGGCCTCATCATGGGGTCGGGCAAGCCAAAGCGAAAGCGGAACGGCCCAAAAGATGATGATCCTGGTGAGCCCGATGGGGGCGACGTGTCACCGAGGCGGCCGTTTGAGGAAGCGATGCATGTTTCCGAAAACGAGGCCGCTCAGGAGCGGGAGGAATCCGAGGAGTCGGAGCCCGAGGAATCCTTGAGAGCTCCGACAAACCAAGAGATGCCTCCCATGCCGGCAGCCTTTTGGGAAGGGTTGTTGGCGCAGTTTGGCGGGACGTTGAAAGACGTGTTGAAGGCGGCTAATGCCACTTCCACTAAGGCAAAGTTTAAGGTGAAGCCTAAGGAACCCGACACCTTCGAGGGCGTTCGAAACCGGAAGGCACTCAACACCTGGCTCCTGGAGCTAGAGCAGTACTTCCGGGCGGCCAAGTTGAGTGACGAGGATCGGGTGGAAGTGGCTCCCACCTATTTGAGGGGCTATGCTCAACAATGGTGGCAGAAACGCCTTCACGACCGAGGCCCAAGCCCGGAAACCTTGAACTGGAGTGGGTTCAAGGAATTGATGAAGAGACAGTTTGTGCCCCTCAACGCGTCCTGGCTCGCCCGGGACAAGATGAGGAATTTGAAGCAAACAGATGACATTCGGGGATATGTCCAGGCTTTCAATGTGCTGTTGCTCGAAGTCGCGGACATGGCAGAACCAGAAATGGTCTTCAACTTTGTGGCGGGACTGGCCCCATGGGCCAGGCGGAAGTTGGAGGAGAAGCCACCCAAGACTTTGAACGAGGCTATTGAGAGGGCTGAATGTTTCTCAGATGTCCCTAGGGGTGAAAGACAAGGCCGTACGGAGCTGAACCACAAGAAGATTCGGCGGGAAGGTGACTCCTCCGACCGGAAAAGAAGTGGGATAGGCCACGCGGCGAAAATGGCACGTGGAAATCGAAGGGAGGGCCTTCACACGTCAAGGCGGCACCCGGTGCTTCGAAAGGAAAAGCGGGTGGAGCGGCTTATGGCGGACAGAAGGCGACCTTTGATGGAGTGTGTTTCAATTGCGGGGAGCCCGGGCACATGGCCAAGAAGTGCACGAAGCCCCGGCAATTGAACATGACTCGGGCGACCACGGAGCTGTCGGAAGATACCATCAGTCGCTTGGTGGAAGCGGTGGTCGCCAGGACTTGCAAGGTAGGCAAATTTTCTTGTGAGTTGTATCAGGAAACTGGCGCCTTACGAAAAGGGAGTCAGTTATTGTTCGTGGATGGGATAATATCCGGAACTAATGTGTCGTTGTTGGTGGACACAGGAGCGTCGCACTCCTTCATGACACCGGCAACGGCACAAAAGCTGGGACTCCCGACAAGTGACGTGGGGGCCTCTATTGAGGTGCGCTTTGCCAAAGGAGAACCTCAGTTGGCGACAAGGTTGGCGTTTGATGTTCCTCTTCAACTGGGGAGTTGGGAGGGACGTGAGAACTTCACATCTGCGAGATCGATGGAGTGGATCTCATTTTGGGGATGACCTTTTTGAGCAAATCCGGAGCGGTCATAGATGGCCGCAAGAGAGTAGTCACGCTGCCATGTGGGAATGGTGGCGAGGTTTTACGAGTGTCGGAAACGCCCAAATCCGTGGGAGGGCGAATAAACCTTCTGTCAGCAAAGGAGTGGGCCGTGGAGGAGGCACACGAGCCCAGTTTTTGCTTTACATTAGAGAAGTGAAATGAGAAGGCGATGGGGAGCCGAGCCCAGATTGGATCAAGGGGATTTTGGAGAAATACCAGGATGTGATGCCGGAGGATTTACCAAGCGGCTTGCCACCGCGAAGAGGAGTTGACCACAAGATTGAGGTGATACCGGGATCGGAACCGCCTGCCAAGGCGCCCTACCGGTTGAGCCACAGAGAGTTGGTCGAGCTGAAGACTCAGCTCAAGGATCTAATGTCAAAGGGGTACATCCGGCCGAGTAAGTCACCTTACGGAGCCCCGGTGCTATTCGCAGACAAGAAGGATGGGACGCTGCGGATGTGTGTCGATTACAGGGCTTTGAATAAGGTGACTATCAAAAACCGGTACCCTTTGCCAAGGATCGACGACCTCTTCGATCGGTTGGCAGGAGCGAAGTATTTCAGCCGGATCGACTTGCGCTCCGGCTATCACCAAATTCGGGTGGTGGCGGAAGGAGATGAGGAGAAGACCGCGTGCAGGACAAGGTATGGTTCATATGAGTTCTTGGTGATGCCTTTTGGGCTCACCAATGCACCAGCGACATTTAGCACGCTGATGAACAGCCTTTTCCAGGAGTGGTTGGATGACTTTGTGATCGTGTACATCGACGACATCTTGGTGTACTCGAAAACAAAGGAGGAGCACCTGGAGCACCTCAAAAGGGTGTTCCAAAAATTGCGGGAAGGGAAGCTGTATGCCAAAGCTTCAAAGTGCGAATTCGGGGTCACAAAAGTGGAGTTCCTGGGGCATGTGATTACACAGGATGGGATCAAAATGGATGACAGAAAGGTGAGGGCGATCTTGGACTGGGAGCCTCCGACTTCGGTCCCGGGAGTGCGATCCTTCCTAGGACTCGCCTCCTATTACCGGAAGTATGTGAGAAATTTTGCCAAGATCGCGGGGCCGCTGTCGGACCTTCTGTGTAAATCCAAAGTCTGGGTATGGAACACATTTTGTGGCCAAGCTTTTGCTGAATTGAAGCAGCGGATGACGGAAGCTCCAGTCTTGAAAATCCCGGAGTTCGATCGTCCGTTTGAGATTCATACAGATGCATCGGACTTCGCGATTGGGGGTGTACTTATGCAAGATGGACGTCCAGTGGCTTACGAAAGTAAGAAACTGAATGAAGTGGAGCGACGGTGGCCGACGCACGAAAAAGAGATGAAGGCGGTGGTGCATTGCCTTGAGCTCTGGCGCCACTATGTTGGTTCCAACCCAGTGAAGGTGTTCACGGACAATGTCACGGTGAAGTATTTTGCCACGCAGCCCAAGTTGTCCCCAAAACAACTTAGGTGGCAAGATACTTTGGCAGTGTTCGACGTGGATATCCAGTACAAACCGGGACGGGACAATGTGGTGGCCGATGCTTTAAGTAGAAAGCAGCAGCTCTTGTTGGTGTACAAGGGCGAGACGGCGCTCCAAAGGAAGATCCGGAAGGCTTGCCGGAAGGATGAGCTGGCAAAGTCCGTGATGCAGGACTTGAGAATGGGGGTTAAATCGCAGTTCCACTTGCAAAATGGACTGCTCCGGTATAAGCAAAACGTCTCTACGTGCCAAAGGGAGGGATCAGAGATAGCCTCTTGAGAGAATGCCATGATAGCCCGCTTGCGGGCCACGGCGGAGCCAAGCGCACTGCGGCACTCTTGAAGAAAGAGTATTTCTGGCCCAAACTGAGGGAGGAGGCAGAGGAGTATGTCAAGACATGCACCACATGCCAACAAAACCGGAGCGAGTACAAAAAGCAAGCGGGGCTGTTACAACCCTTGCCGATTCCAGAGGGGACTTGGGAAAGCGTCTCGATGGATTTCATGACTGCTATGCCGCTGTCAAAAGGATTCGATGCAATCATGGTGGTGGTGGATAGGTTCAGTAAAATGGGCCATTTCATCCCCACCAAGGAGACGGCAACGGCGCAGGAGACAGGGCGACTTTACTTCGCCCACGTCTTAAAGCATCATGGAGTCCCGAAGGATATTGTCTCGGATCGCGATCCAAAGTTTACGAGTAAATTTTGGAGGACACTTTGGAAGAAGATGGGGACGAGGCTGAAGATGAGCACCGCCTTCCGACCTACGACGGACGGCCAAACGGAAAGAGTGAATTCCGTAGTGAAGCAATTCTTGCGGAATTACGTGTCGGCAGACCAATCAGACTGGATGGAACACTTAGACGCGGCAGAGTTCTGTTATAATAACACAGAACACTCCGCAACGGGAGTTTCCCCTTTCGTATTGGTCTATGGAAAAGCACCTCTGGTGCCGACAAGTTGGGCCGCCCAGGACGTTGAGGAACCGGCAGTAGCGGCGGTACTGGAAGAACGCGAGCGTTTGTTGAAGCTCGCAAAGTACAACATTGCCAAAGCTAGGAAACGGTATGAAAGGCAGGCGAATCGGAAGCGGAGGGAAGTGAAGTTTGAGGCAGGCACAGAGGTCTGGTTGAACATCAAGAATTTCCGACTACCTCCGGAAGTGAGTCTGAAATTCGTACCTCCGTATGCGGGTCCCTTTCGCATTCGGAAGGTTATGAATGAGGATGTGTATGAATTGGAGCTGCCGGCAAACAGCAAGGTGCACCCAGTATTCCATGTCTCCCTTTTGAAGCCTTACTTCAAAGATGAAGCACGTCCGAATCGGCATCAAGTGTTGCGTCCGCCACCTATGCTGTTGGATCATGAAAATGAACCTGAGTACGAGGTGGAGTCAATACTTAAGTCGAGGAGGTTCAAGAACCAAGAAACGGAGTATCTCGTCAAATGGAAGGGCTATCATCATGTGGAGGCATCTTGGGTGCGTGCCTCAGAAATGGGAAACGCATCCGAGGCAGTTGCAGCGTTCGAAGGGCGACCTCAAAAGCGGAAGAAACGTTGATGGGGACATCAACCTTGGAGCGTGGGGGAGGAAATGCATGCTTAGCCCGGTTTAGCTAGCTCAAGAATCCGATTGCAAAAACTTGTATTGTACAAAAATTTGTTATAAAGGAAATGGGTTCAAATATTGTGCGTCCTATTGTGTTTGGAATGGTGATGCATGGTGTGGTTGGCTAGTGTGTAGAATGCATGCTAGCTTACAAAAGTGGGAGAGGTAAATTGGGTTAATCGTGTGTTTGCGCAGTGCCGAAATCGGGTGACTCCCATCCAAGGGGCAAGGAAACTTGCGCCTTCTTTGGGAGTTCACGTGCTAGTGCGCACCTGGCGCGTGCGCGTACTATAACTGCGCTACCGAGGGGGTTGCCTTGTAGTGCGGGCTAACGCGGAAGCTACGTGCTTCCGTTCACGTACTATAATCGTGTAGCCTCGGGACGAAGTCGTAGTGCGGCTTCGGCGTGTTCCCGTACCTCAGGCCAGCATTCCAAGTCGGACCCAATTGTAGTGATTGGGGCGCACGGTTGGTTCAAGGTTATCGTCCTAGTCAAAGAGGGTTCCAGGTGAACCCTTGCTCAAGGTGATGCCAAAAGCGGCATCATGAGCGATCGCAAGCAATGTTGTTGCAGTAAGGCGATTCGATCCTCGGGGAGGATCGTTCCTTGGCCTTGAAGTAGGCCAAGAAGAGTGCACTGGGAGGAGCTGGAGAGGCTCCACCCTTGGCCGGGACTTGGAGGAAGTCGGCCGAACTAGCTAGTGGAGAGTAGAGTCAAGTGTGGGGTTTGGTTCTTTGCCATGGGACGCCATGGTACAGAAACAAACTCCTTGATGTGGGACGCCACAACTTGGATGTTCGTTTCTACAAAATGGACAAGTCGATGAGGACATCGACTCCCTGTTGGTAGGGGTGTATGTCGCGGCCCTTTGCCTAGAGGGCAGGGGGTCGGGACACATGAGGGGCTGCCCCTGTGGTGGGGGCAGCGGCAGCGATAGGTATAGGGGGGCTGAAGCACCCTTGAGTGCCCAAGGCACTCAGGGAAGCAGAGGCGCTCACTAGGTGAAGCCCTGCACACCGGGTTGCGGTGGGGGTGGCTCCACAAGGGGTGGTGGTAGCTTAGTGGGACTTAGTGGGGGTGGCATAGGACTCACCATGGGGCGGAGACCTCGTGGTGGGAGTCGTGGGGAGTCTTGGGACTCATCACGGTCCATAGGGGCCGTGGTGAGCGGGCCAAGACTCACCGCGACTCACCACCGGGAATCGAGGGTCTTCGTGGTGGTTCGCCATAAAATGGCATGGCTGGTTGTGAAACCCCCGCGGACAGCTACAGAAGTATATATAGGGAGTAGTAACCCCGAGAACGGTGCAAGCCCGTTGGTGACCAAAAACTAGTGAGTAAGCGAGCGAGCCGGAAAGCGACCAAAGAGTGGGGAGCTGTTCCGGACTGCCATCTACCAAAGGGAATTCCACTAGGCCCAAATAGGTGGAGGGTCTTTCGGAGAGCGAAGGGGGGACCGTTATGTCCCGGTGAGCAGCCGAAGCTCCAAGTTGGCCCGGCGGCCGGTTGGGAGTCAGGCGCGCGCATCAAAGCGAGTAACTATGACTTGAGGGGAAGCTTACCGAAGTGAGGTGCGCGACATCTAGGGACTTAGCCCGAAAATGGCCAAGTCCCTGAACAGCAATAGGGCCTAGAATTGGAAAATGGCGCCGAATTTCCAGTTCAGGGCCAGCCAGTCTAGGGACTTAGCCATTTTTGGAGCCCTGACTGGAAATTCGGCGCCATTTTGCCTAACACCACATGAGGCCTCTAACATCCTGAAATGCAAGGACTTGAAAGAAAGGCAGCGCGTATGTACCTGTACAGAAGGCGCATTGCTGCTTTGTCCGCATTCGGCTGGTCGGTGAACTCGTGGCTCCGGCGAGCATCTGCTATCTCCCGAAAGAATAGGTTGGTTTTGTAGAGCAGAAAGTACCTCGTCACATAGTCACGTAGGCTCTCTGCTGCAGGAGATATCTCCATCTTGAACTGATGTGCTTGTGTGTCCAGTTGCTCTTGCGCATTCGTCGTCACCTGTGGAGATTCTCCATCAGATCGCTTTCCTGAAAAAATACAATGAATCCACCCCCTACTAGAGTAGAAGCCCCAAACGAAGCGTGGGGAAGTACTTGAAACCACCATGTCATGCGGTTCATCCACATGTCGAATGTGGGGTCAGAGAGTTTGTCCGGTTTGGGGAAGCTCCACATGTCCTTGGTACTTTGGGAACCATTCCAGATTTGGAGCCCCCGGGTCTGTCCAACCACCCAGCATATACGTAAGCGCCAAACACCACAAAAAGGAGTTGTTGCCACCACAATTTGGTTAAGAATGTATCACCTTTTCTGTTGCATCCACACAGGATGTGGCTAGACGATGGAGCTTCTCCAATGTCATCGTGGGCTTCAGAGCGCGAGAGTAGTGCTTCCCCACCTCCACCAGAAAGTCGGCACCAAGGGCGGGATCAGCTATGGCCACGTACTTTACCATCCGCGACTTGTACTTTATGCGGGCCCTCACCTCCGCAGCTTTGACATACGATTTGAGTGCCGAGAGGGTTGGATTCTTCTCCTCTGACTCCATGTAGAACCTCCGCGCATGTGCCAAATCCTGCTGTATTTTCGTCTATCAAGAATGCGCACATAAGATTAGAGATCCTGCTCAACACAATTTCTTCTATTGGGGGAGGAGATTAGAAATCACGGTGAAGACCTTTTCTTCTATTGGGGGAGGAGAGACAGATTAGCTCAACAAAACTGTCAGGAGCTTTACCCGAAATATGTAGTCCACCATGGCGTCGACGCTCAGCCTATACCAGGTTCTGTCTGCCTTTGCCTCCGACTTGCGCAGGAGGTCGGCACTGAGGGAATTGGCAAACTCTTGCACCCCTGCTTCCCGACATCCTTCACTCGAAAGAGCATATGGGACAAGTTGGTGGCAATGAAGGCATTCTCACTCACCCTGCAGTGCCACATTTCCATCAAACAATACTGAAATGGGAATTTTCATTATATATGAGGATTCGCAATGAAATGACCTCCAAATTCAAAGTCCAAAAGCGAGAGGCGTTGTAACTTACGAGTTGATGTCCGCCATTGCAGCTTTGAGAAGACTGCGATCTTTGGGCCCCGCAACCTTCAGCACAACACAATCCACGGTGAAATGCCAATCGAGGTCGTTGGGGTGGGCTTGGGCAATGTGCTCCATCCATGCCAGGAGGCGATGATTGCCGTCCCACACGTAGAACATCTTACCGGACAAGTGCTGGAAAAGAGGATCACTAGCAATCGATCTCTCGAACTCCTCATTTTGCGTTTGCCAATGGGGACCCCATTTGTCCACCTCATCGGAAGTGTGGGCATGGGAAGCTCCGTGGTCGTTCTCAATGGAAACGTAAAACGCGACAGACCCCATTCGATATCCATCCCGGAAAGAGAATTTCAGCTTGTCGATATCGCCTGGGAAGGCAGGTCTCACCACCTGCAATGACACCAAGCGGCAAAGGGGAATTCGAAGCTTGGCCGGGTACACCATGCCCCCTAGCACCCTGCCAATGTTGTTGTGGGTTGCCTCCAACATCTTGGCAGCGGCCAACTTCATATCCGCCTCAGACATGACGTCTGCTGCAGAGGGGTTTTCCGGCAGCCCACTAGGACCGCCAAATCCAGCCTGTATGCTCCGGGTTTGGGGCCTGGGGATGTCCGGGAGGATGTCATCCTGGTCAGAAAGCTCCCTGTCGTCCTCCTCAACAGGGTCAGCCACCTGCGAAACCACCTCCAGCACTCTCCCCATCTCTACTGCCCTCTCCCTGGCTTCACCTCGAACTTGCACAATCCGTGCTCTTTCTGGTGTTCTTTCCTCTCCTCCACTCTCCACCGTATGGGTAATTGCAGGGGCTGCTCTTGCCCGCGATGGTCTAACCGGTGTGTTACTCCCTCTTTGTGGTGTCTTGGAGGGATCCACCGTCTCTGTGCGTCCTCGCTTACATTGGCATTTGTCATTTGGGCACCCCTGGCCTCTTCAGTGGCCTTTTCTCTTTCCTCCTGGCTAGCATTCTGTCTCGTCTGTTCTTTTGCCCTCTCTTTTGCCCTCTCACGGGCTTTCTGTTTCTTACTAGGGCTAGCAGCAGGGGAGCCCTCCAAGACGACCACCTTTGATTGAGGCGAACTGACACCCTCGCGCGCACTGCTCACTCCCCCTCCGCAGCCCGTGACGGCTCTCTCGCCGGGGATTGCATGTGCTTAGCTTTCTTCTTTTTCTTTGCGTGGGCGGGCCCTACTGCATGTGCATGAACAACCTCCATTGCCGGATGTGTTGTCCTCATGTCCTCACGCCCTTCACCTGCCATGCCGCCTGCACCAACCTCCCCAATGCCTATTCTGTCGTACTCTCGTTGCAAGTCCTCCTGTCCACCAACAAAAGGTTTAAGTTTGCCCTCTCGCCCCAAGTTGGGCGATTCAAACATGCGATGAGTTGGAGCTGTCGATGATACCACCAGCGTGCCGAGCTCGTCGTCACTCTGTCATTCCCAAAAATCGTGAGAACCAACATCGGTGCCAAAACCAGCATCGCAACGAGCAGCGCAACCACCATAGCAACAATCGTGTAACAAAAATGAAAACATAACAAGTTTAGGAAGTATGGAGAGCCATGCAACAACAATGAAAACAAATGCAACCATTGCCTGAGAATGACATGCACAAGCAGCCTTCTCCAGAGCTGCCGGATTTGCACACGCATTGCAAACAATCTAAGGTTCACTCAACTATCTAAGGTTCACTCATCCAGCAAAGCAAGGATGAAGATGCAAAAACAAAGCGAGGCAACAAAGCGAAAGTGAAAGCGAAAGCAAAAGCGAAATCGAACAAAGCGAAAGCAGAAGTGGCTTGCCTGAGAGTACTCGGCTTCAGTTGGCGCGGGTTGTGAGCAAGACACTGGAATCTCCTGCTGGAGCTTCAGTTTGGCCATGCGAGAGATTGGCCGTCGTCCATAGTACAGAGCTTTCAACTTCCGCCGCGGTCTGGATGTGAGGTCTCTCTCAGGACAGCCACGCCCTTCAGGCGGCATAAGTCCCAGCCAAAATGGAAAAAGATCTCCGTTTTTGGGGTACATGCCTCGAATAGCATGTTAAGCCAAGATTAGCATCAGATTTAGGGTACGTATCCAGGAAGCCATGTGTCGCCAGCCTGAATAAAAACGGATGGCGGTGGACATTTATTGCCCAACTGCGCAATTAAATGTCGGATGAAGCCCTCCATGTCGGATGAAAATCGACGGAACTCGGCCCGGAATTTCCAACGTAGAGGTAATTCGGAGCGCTGCAGGATGGAAATCCAGTGCCGGATTTCCATCCTGCAGGTAATTTGGAGCGCAACAGGATGGAAATTCAGCGCCGAATTTCCATCCTGCAAGGTAGGGCGGCGCGCGAAATTTCCCTCACTTAGGTAATTCCGAAGCGGATGGATGGAAATCCGGCGCCAGATTTCCATCCGCGCAGGTAGGGCGGCGCGCCAAATTTCCCTCACGCAGGTAATTCAGAAGCGGATGGATGGAAATCCGGTGCCGGATTTCCATCCGCGCAGGTAGGGCGGCGCGCCAAATTTCCCTCACGCAGGTAATTCGGAGGCGGATGGATGGAAATCCGGCGCCGGATTTCCATCCGCAAGGTTGTTCGGAGAGCGGATGGATGGAGATCCGGCGCCGAATTTCCATCCTGCAGGTAATTCGAATCCCGGATGGATGGAGATCCGACGCCGAATTTCCATCCTGCAGGTAACTCGAATCCCGGATGGATGGAAATCCGGCGCCGAATTTCCATCCTGCAGGTAACTCGAATTGCTGGCGTATGGATATTCGGCGCCGAATTTCCATTCGCCAGGTATTTCGAAGCGCTGAATTACCTTCCTGCAGATAATTCTGAGCGTGTCCGATTGATTTTTCGGAGAAAAACAAACCTAACTGTTTGTTTTGTGGCTGAAGTGCACTTGTAGACACGTTTTTCTTGGAATCCTTGACTGCTAGAGGCAAATCGGAACAGCCTCGGACGAAAATTCGGCGCTGTTTTTCCATTCTGGGAGGTTTTTACGACTTCCTTTGAGGGGGGCCCCGATGGAAATTCGGCGCCGAATTTCCATCCGGGGGATGGTCTCTGTCGGAGAGGTGCCGGCCTCTCCGCCGCTCTGTTGGATATTCGGTGCCGAATTTCCATCCGGGGGTTGAAATATGACGGCCAGGTGCCGGCCTCTCCCCCCTCCCTGACTGCATTGGAACGGCCCCGGATGGAAATTCGGCGCCGTTTTTCCATCTGGGGAGGTTTTTATGTCGGCCACTTTTCGGCCTGACCCCCCGACACGACTTCCTTTGGGGGGGCCCGGATGGAAATTCGGCGCCGAATCTCCATATAGGGGATGCTCTCTGTCGAACACGTGCCGGCCTCTACGCCCGAGGCGACTTCATCCGGGCGTCCCCTGTTGGATATTCGGTGCCGAATTTCCGTCCGGGGGTTGAAATGTGACGGCCAGGTGCCGGCCTCTCCCCCCTCCCCGACTGCATCCGAACCGCCCCGGATGGAATTTTGGCGTCGTTTTTCCATCTGGGGATGTTTTTATGCCGGCCAGTTTTCGGCCTGACCCCCCGACACGACTTAATTGGGGGGGCCCGGATGGAAATTCGGCGCCGAATGTCCATCCAGGGGATGTTCTCTGTCGCACACGCGCCGGCCTCTGCGCCCCAGGCGACTTCATCCGGGCTTCCCCTGTTGTATATTCGGTGCCGAATTTCCGTCCGGGGGTTGTAATGTGAGGGCCAGATGGCAGCCTTTCCCCCGAGCCGACTGCATCCGAAAGGCCTCGGATGGAAATTCGGCGCCGTTTTTTCATCCGCGGAGATTTTTAGGTCGGCCAGTTTTCGGCCTGACCCCCCGACATGACTTCCTTTGGGTGGATCCGAATGGAAATTCGGCGCTGAATTTCCATCCGGGGGATGTTTTCTGTCGGACAGGTGCCGGCATCTCTGCCCCAGACGACTTCATCCGTGCGGCCCCTGTTGGGTATTGGGTGCCGAATTTCCATTCGGGGGTAGTAATGTGACGGCACGGTGCCGGCTTCTCCCCTTCAGCCGACATCATCCGGATGGCCCCCCACTTTCTGATTGCATACCGTTCGCAGTTATTGCGCAAAGACCAGGGGCCGCATTCCGGAGACAAGGTTCATTAACACTCTGACTGTGGATTTTTGGATTTGGATCAGGCTTCGTCGATCGGACAAATCGGCACCGCATTCCTTCCCATCGCTGCATCCCCCTTCTACCAGGGAGCTTCCCCGCACGCCATCCTGGCAGTCTTGTGTGCACATCTCCCATGGCGGAAAACCCGAGCGCTACAGTGTACTGCCCTCCTCACGAGCATAGAGCTTCATTTCCGTGCAGAGGGGACATCTGCCGGGTGATGGAGAAATATCTGTGCGTTCGATACCACCTGAAACCGGGGTCGGTTTTTTTGGAGGAGGAAAGGAAGGACTCAAACGGCCTTGTTGTCGAGAGTATTGTTGTGCTCCACGATGATTTCGGCGATGGCAGGGAATGGCGAGTTCCACCATCGGACAGCGTCATATACAGGGCTGTTGGGGACTTCATTTGCCCGCCAAATGCACCTTCTATCCTGGCGCCTTCCACGAAACAATCCGCGAACCAGAGAGTGGCTACCTCAAAGAGAGAAGTCCGCAACGAAGTAAATCCAGAGCCGAACCCATCCATGAAGACGAGCGAGAACCGGGTTGTTCATAACCTGTCCGACTCAGACGAGGTCATGGAAGTTCCGAGGTCGTCCTGGAGATCAGGCAAGTCCTCAATGGACGTCAGTGGAGGAGGGAGTCATATTCCCAGCACGAGCACCGCAGTTCGATCTATTCTTGAAATTCTGCGAGGGCTTCACCTGGAGGGACACCGGTCGGAGCTGGCCGGGCTGGACTACAGCAAGTTCGCAATTAAATCGGTTACATGCCTTCCCGCCGACGTCGACGGTAATATCTTCTTTGAGTTCCCTCCTCGGGCGGACTACTCGAGGGCATCCGGAATGTTGACAGATATGGATAGAAAACATGACGGTCATCCTTGGTGCGTTACCAAAACCACCAGCATGAAGATCCTCGATGGTGTGCGGGTGCGCTACGTTGTTTGTGCGGGCGCGTTGCGGTGTTTCTCCCCAACTTGCTTCCACTTTAAATCCAGAGGTCACAGGAACGAGACCGATTGGACAGGCACAGCTCATCAACCATTTCGAGCTCAGGAGAAGGTTCCGAACTCCACATTTAAGTGTGCGCATTGCAAAGAACCACCACACTGCATGTTTGTTTGTAATGCCAAGCAGTTCTATGTGTTGCACCGTTTCCCTGACCTCACCCGAGCTTGCATACACGTTGGTTCCCATTGTCACAAATTGGCGAGGGGGAACTCGCGGGAGGCTGCCCACGAAGCAGAGCAGCTCGTTCAGGAGGAGGTTAAGTTGAGACCGGGTGCCAAACCCAAACAGATACAGCTCCAAGCCGCCCATAAGATGGCATTGGCCAGAATTATGTCGGAAGACGGCTCCGATAGAGTTCCTCTCGATGAGAAGGAAATGGAGGCATTGCTGGAGTCGGTGTCCCACGTATATTCACCGAATGTCCAAAACCACATTGTCTCATGCAAACAGAAAATTGGGCGTGGCTCGGATATGCACTCCATTCTGGAGGTGAAGCGACGATGTGGATATGACTACATTCATGGAAGTAGGTTTCCAGGACAAGGGACTGAGGCAGATTGTTGTTTCGTATTCAAAATGTCCACGTGTGGACCTGGCGTCAAACTGGTCGACAGGATGACGAGTGGGGACTTGTCAAACAGTTGGGTCATGTTCGACCATATCAAGCGAATTACAAATCACCAGTGGGTGACAATGGGTGCACATGTCTACGACACCCACTGCAGGATGCTAATGACAATTGCTATTTGTGAGATGAAAGGAGAGGACACACAATCGGAGATGCTTCTTTGGCAGGGAATAAACGAACAGATGGCCAAGGCGGGATTGCCCCCTCCCAATTTCCGTGGTTTCATGGCGGACAATGCACAAGCAAATTGGGCTGCCATCCGAAGGGTGTACGGGCAAGACCCCAATGTTCCCATGGAAGGCAAGGAGAGATCTTGTGGGTTCCATTTTCTGCAGAGCCTTTTGCAGTACACAACCAGGCTCGTGGCGCCAGATTTCAGAGAGGAGCACCGTTCCATGTGCCTTGCGTGGAAGCGCGCTCCCACCTTGGATGATGCAGAGAAACAGTTTGCATGTATACGGGCTTGGTGGACATCGTCAGGTGCTGTAAGGAAATCAGACGAGGGAGCAATGGTCAGTTGGCTAGCATGGTGGCATTATCGTTTCCTCCAGTTCGGCGACTATATGCGGGAGGTGAGTTGCACGAATTCGCGTCCCGTTGAATATTATTCTTGGCCATATTTGTAACTTGCTTGTAACCTCAACATGTGCTTGTGCAGGAAATGTGTCTCGACTCCGACACCAACATGCCCACGACAAACATGGCCGAATCAGTGCACTCTTCCTGGCGTGCCTCCTCTGCGGCGCATCTGGTGGACATCCTCACTGCCACAACGGAGGACATTGTCAGGTCAATTATGCAGCAATGCAGGTACAACGAGTTCTTGAAAGGGAAACAGTGGGGCTTGGGGCCGGACAGGCAGGAAATGCTGATGCGGACTGCCTCTAGATCGAAGAATCCTCGGAAGTGGGTGGCGGCCTTGCGAGAGGGCCTTCGGGACACGCCATTGCTGTGAAGAGGCCAACATTTGGAAGGAGATGTTCATACCCGTCCAGTGAGACGAAGACTTGACGAGGCACCTGGCGGAGAAGAGGATTCATGGCGAGCTGACAAGAATATTCGCACGCTCCCTCGTGGTCCGGTGATGTTGCCCGAGGAGGTCTCGTCGAGCACCGCAAGTCCTGCACGTTCAAGATCGCCATCTCCTTTGAGCACAGGGCGCGTGCCCCGGCAACATAATGAGCCATCTGTAGTAAAGCAGTACAACATTCCCATTGTGGAGACAAGAGTGTCGGAGTCACAGTGGAGAATTGCGAGGACATTGCCGGCATTTCGAGGGAAGTGCTGCGCCATCCGGGTGGATACGAGAGCACGCTGTGGTGAGATGATTCGGAGGAACCCACACAGTGCTGTACCTGCACCTTGTTTCAGCGGCAGATTTTTGACTCTCACATTTGCTCACGCCACAATGCAGACATTTTGGTTCTGTAGGCACGACATAATGACCTGTGTATTTGGCAAGCCCAAGTACGGGATTCAGGGAATGCCGGAGCCTCCGGGCGTCTGGCCTGTTGCACCGGGTTGCAGCCTCTCTCAGAATGAGGCGGATGCTCTATCTGCAGCAGGATTTTGAATGGTGCAACGCACAGACATCCCGGCCCACGCATTTCCGGTTCCTCAGACCCAGCCATTGCAGACTGCTCGGTCCAGTAGAGACGGATTGGACAATTCTGCACATCCCACAATGCGATTCGGAAAAGTGAAGAGACGACACCCTCCCAACAAGTTGAATGAGACTCGGATTGCCAATGCTCTTGGGATGGCTTGCACTATTCAGAGCTCCGTGGACGTACCCCCACCCGGCCTTGGGCGTGTGTATCGGATGGCAACGGCCGGCTCGGCTGTACGCGACGATGTATACACAATTACGATTGGAGTGGAGCCGACTTGCAATTGTACAGACTTCTCGTTGATGGAAGCAAAGAAGGGTTCAAAGTATTATCCGTGCAAGCATCTGTATTACATTTACCTAAAGAGGTTGAGGATGAACGTGACTATTGATGACTTTATTCATGCACGGGCGTTGAGCGTGAACGAGTTGCACAAACTCCTCCTTAGGGATTCCAGAAATCATTGATGGGGCAAAGAGAATCCTCCATATGGATATTTTCAATTGCATTTTGTTGTATCAGACTTTTCCTTGCGGTGTAAATCCTCCATAGTTTGATGTTTCACGAACCAATCAGGCCATGATCCCACAAGATTCTGCTCCTGAGCCACTTGCTCCTCCACAGGTGCTGTAGTGCCCTGACAGTCTACTCCTGGAACCTCCGCCACAGGTTCAGGTATCACATGCACAGCAGGGACTTGCTTAGACAAACTCTGCATCTTTGATACAACTGGTTCCCTGACCAAACCAGAGTTTTCATAGAGAAGGTCACCCTTCTCAATTTCTGCCACTACCTGTTCTGTAGTGGGAATGTCCAACCCTTCTCCTTCCACAGCAATAGGCTCTGGTGTAACAGCATGGACTAACTGAGTGACCCCTGGAACAACTGAGTCATCTGGCTGTGGTGGTTGTGGTATCGAGGTGACTTCTTCCTCCCTCTCCAAAGGCCGTGCTTCCAGCAATAACAGCCCCCTGTGCTGCTGCTCCTCATCCTGCACAAGCGCTATGGAAACATCATCTTGTGGTTTCCTTGAAGCTAGTGGGTCTGCCACAGTCATATCCCGCTTCTACCTCATGGACAGGTGCAGCCCCTCCAATCCACCTTCACCATGTGAAGAGCCCTGCTCCTCAAATGCAGTGGTTGCTATCTCAAACACTCCCATCTCCTTACGTTCTCGCGCATCAAGTATGCAAGAATCAAGGATAATTTGCGCAATTATTGGGCGAGACACTATGATCGGAGACTTAGCAACAGTGCCCTGTAACCGCTTCATCTCTTCCACCAGACCATTGTACATTAACTCCGCCCAAGCTACATCCTCTCCCCTCAAAGCTTTCAGTATCTCATCTATGAATGATCTGCTCAAATACTGTTGGTTCTGTTTCATGGCAAACAAAACGTTCAGTACTTGGCCAACTTCTCTTAGCCCTGGGTACTCGGCCTTGGTGCAGGTGTATCCTTGAGTCTTAAAGAAACTCCCTTCTTGGAACATATTCCCTATCCGCAATCTTGCCCTGTGCTCATCCACATCCACATGACCCGCTGGCAAATTGAACAATTGCTGCAAGTACTGGGGAGTAATTTCTATATCTACTCCCCTCACCTGGGTAACTCCTGTCCGAGGCTCAAAGTTCTGAACAAATTGAATCATATACTTCCGATGATGCAAGAACCAGTCCTTGTGTAGCACCCTTCCAATCACAACTCCTTCAACAGCTACACTATCTGTGGTGTAGCAATTGTTTGCTTCTGCAGAATCGTGGTGCTCTTCACCCTGATATCCTCCATTCCCCTAACTCTCTTCATTCCTGACAAACAAGAAGGCCTTGTTTGAAATAGCTGTAGGAAAGCTTGCATGGCATAGAGCATCAAGGTATGATTGGCACAGAATGGAACGGGTAAGTGCGTGTAAGCCTGTGGGGCTTGCAGATAGTGGGTGAGAGAGAATGTTCTTTCAATCCGTCTGTCCTTGCGCCACTGCATGAGAAGTAAAGCTAATGTGTAGTCTGTAATATCCGCCATAGCTACAAAGCTATAGCTTTGATTGCCCCTCCCGTCGAGACACTGGTTATTCGGAGCCACCCCGACTCTTCTGCTCATAACTCTTCTAATTTCTTGTTCTTGTTTCTTGGAGGGAACCACCTGCATGAAATTCTCGCTCCTGGTTGGCTGTTGCCTCCTTGGGTAACTTCTTAATTTTACCCCCCTCAGTGGACATTCCCACCTGGAATGTCCACTAGGACAGCACATGTGGCAAAGGTCCCCCTTTTCTGTACACATAAAGGGTTCCGTTACCTTTGCCCTGAATGCATTAATGGGCCCACAAATAGTTTTGGTTGATGTACCGGGTAGGTACTTTGACGGCCCAGTTTGTCCTCTTGCATGATGACACCCACTTTTGCAATATATGCACCGCGGTGTGCTTCGCCCTAGTGGTCACGTGTTCATTTTTAAACATGCCCCCGTCTTCCCCTGTCCGCGTGGCACATTCTCCCAGTTTGACTTCCAAGCTGTCCTTTCACTTGCCAGCCACTTTTATGACGTTAACCAGCGTCCACCTGTCACTGACCCTATGGACTGTGCAACCCGCGTAGGCTGTGTTGGCCTGTGACAGGCTGTGTCAAACTGTGGTAAACTGTGATAGGCTGTGTGATGCTGTGATGGGCTCTGATAGATGTGCGAACACCCGTGTTCTCCGCTCAGGCCATACACATTCGGCTTTACGACAAGTGCTTCATGCTCCGTTGGTATCACCGGTGCAGCCCGTGACTGTTTTTGTGTTTCCACTACAGCAAATGGGGGGGGGTTTGCAACGCCAGCCGCGCCCCCATGCCCCACGCGGCGCCGAGCGTGCGATGCCAACCCCGCGGAGCGTGTTTGCGACGCCGGGCCGTTGCAGCCAAACCCCGCGGGAGTGAAACCTGGCGCCGGGGCCAGGCGGCGACGCCTGGCCGTCGCACGGAGTGCTGAAGGGAAAATGGCAGCCCTTCCATGCGACGCCCACACGTCGCCCCCAGTGAAGGGCAAAAGGCAGCCCTTTCTGGCGATGGCCGATCGTCGCGCGCCGGAAAAAAAAAAACCATTTCTTGCCTTCTCTTTCATTGCAGCCCTTTTTTGCGACGCCCGGCCGTCGCATGGTGGCATGAATGGCAAAAGGCCCCTGCGACGGCCAGGCGTCGCAAACTGCCCGGCTGCCCTATTCTTACAAAACAAAAAACCATGTCACAGTTTGCGACGGCTAGCCGACGCCGTTTGCGACCCCCGGCCTCATAACTCCATTCAAAAAATCGATCGCAGTTGGCGACGGTTGGCTGTCGCCGTTTGCAACCCCCGGCCTCATAAATCCAAGAAAACGCGTTGCAGTTTGCGACGCGTGGGGGTCACAGGCCGCGACGGAAGGGCTTTCTAGGTTTAGGATTAGGGCCTCTGGGGGTTCTTAGGTTTTTTTTTTTTCATATGGTACTGGGGTAGGTTTCAAGTGGCTTTTACTCACCCATCCCTTCGTTATCCGAGGTGGAAATTCCAAGATATAAGAGTTGGATATCTCTAAGCACTCAGCCCGCTCAGTACAATCAGTCATGACCTGCAGCTAGTGAATCATGGTTGTGCTTCCCATTTGTATTCCTTCTTGCCTTCATGTTATCAATTTACCTTATCTGATACTGAAGCATCAGATTGCTTCAGTATCTACTTAGTTCCAGTTAATCAGGCATTCATTTCACAGCTTCACTCATGTCTCTCTACACAATGTTCTTGTATCGAATAAGTATCAGATTATGATTTATCAGGTACCAGGCCAATGTCAAGGTGACTCTAATCCGCCCTACAGTATCACTACAGCTCTGCATGTAATAAGCATCTATTGTTCATCTTTTCTCCTTCTTTGTACTCTCGTTCTTGCTCTCCACCTGATCTCCTCTTCCCATGACCCAGAAGCGCTCCCCGTGAAGTGTCCCCTTCTTTCCGTTGCCGCTCTCCTTATCTGCCCGCAAGCTGTTCTAACCACCTAACTAATTAACCGTCATCCCCGAAGTAACACGTTCCTTCTGCAGATGTCGTTCCCTCACAGTCGTTCCCTGTCAATGATAACTGTTCCCCATGTACTGTGACAGGCTGTGTCAAGCTGTGCCGAGCTGTGACTGGCTGTGTAAAGTTGTGTCGGGCTGTGTCGGGCTGTGCGAAGCTGTGGCGGTTGTGACTAGCTGTGACGGGCTGTGTGAAGCTGTGCGCAACTATGGCGGGCTGTGACTGGCTGTGTGAAGCTGTGGCGGCTGTGTAACCCCCCTAAAGCCTACTGCTGCCACCCCTAAGGCTCTTGTTGGTCTCAGTCTGCGCAAAAATTAAGGGTACCCCACAGAACCCGTAAAAGCGTCTAAGTCCCAAGCAGCCCTCTAACATTTACCCCTCCCCCTCTCAAAAAACCGTGTCCGCACGGTTTACTGTTTGGGATTAGCAAACCTTTGTGAGCGAGCACCCTTCTGACGATGAGAGTCGCGTGAAGGACTCCGTGAGCCCGAGTTCTATCACTAGTTGACGGAGATGATTGAGCACTACCTGGAAATGTCTGACCCTCCTTTGACTGATAACGAGGTAACCTCTCAGGCATAGGAGATCCCCGTCGTTTCTTCTCTGCCATCTGAAGTGCATAGTCCTCTGCCATGTCAAAAGAGTCCGCTGAAGAAACAGTAGTATCAGAATCCTCGTCTCCCCTTAGGTGTTTTAACGGCCAAACTTTAAGTGAAATCTTGTGTGGCATACAATGTGGTCCGACCATATCTGGAAGTTTAAATTGTACAACTTGTTGTAAGCGCTGGCAAGCAAAATTAGTGAACGTCCTGAACTCCTTATCTGTATAGGTAAGAGGTGTGCCAATGACTTTGGAACAGTGCAAGTATTTCCATGCCTCATGTCCCTTAAATAAAATATCCTCAGGGCCGAATTTCTGTGTTGTCAAATTGTTCCAAGCCGAATGAAACCATGAACGAAGTTGGGAATCCTTCTGCATCATAACTTTTGCATCATATAGGTACATATGAGGTGGCATTGAAGGTAAGACCCAATGATCCCCACTAGAATAACTCAGAAATCGAGATTGCATCATCTGCTGCTCAATGTGATAACGTGCCAGAAAACAAGCAGCATAGTATAATCCACAGCCCATGACAATACTTGATACCTCCTTGGTCTTGGTATAAATGTACCCATGTACAACTTGGAAGGCAATTAATTCCTTCAACATGGTACCTGCTTCAGACCAGTACCTCGCAAAGTGATGATCCTCAATGGGTTGATTGTTCGGAAGAACCTTAGTCCTAGTTGTCACTGGCAGTCAAATGCGCATGATCTGGTAGTAATGTGCCAACGACTGCGGAGGACTAAATTCCTTCCAAGCCAAATCCAACACAATGGGAATTTGGTTGAAGGGCATAATCATAGCCTGACTGTACTCCCGTGCAGCAGGAGTCTTAGGTGGGTTAAAAGCAGCATCCCCCCATACCTCAGGTTGTGGTGTGGCTGTAGTAACAACAGGGTCAGCTACCTGCACAGTCACTTGCTGTGGTATTGGTACCACTGGCCCTTCTACCACTGGCATCTCCTGCACCCCTTGCGAAGAAGACTGAAAAATTAGAGTCCTGGCATGTAAATAAGTAGCCATCAGCTGCTCCTCAGGTACAAAGACTCTCTTGTCAATATTTGAACTCATGTCATCCACCTGAGTCTGCAGTCCTTCTACATCCTCCTATAGCTCCACTATCCTACTATAGACATTGTCTATAGTAGTTGTGGCAATGTTCTGCACCTGCAGTCTAAGCT
This sequence comes from Takakia lepidozioides, assembly GCA_030704615.1. Classification (NCBI taxonomy): domain Eukaryota; kingdom Viridiplantae; phylum Streptophyta; class Takakiopsida; order Takakiales; family Takakiaceae; genus Takakia; species Takakia lepidozioides. Next base: position 73,937,329 of record CM060733.1, read on the forward strand.
CATTCATCTCGCCCTGGGTGAGCTTCCGTGGTGCTTTACCTTCCACTGGCCCTTGTGTTAACTAGACCTGCATAAGGTGGTTATCCACCAAGTCGTGTGTGGCACCCCTGAGAGTCTGCTCCTCCGTGAGTCTGTACACATCTAACTGCTGTTGTAAAGCCTCCATGCGCTTTGCATGAGGTTCAACCAAACTCGCATAGGCAACAGCTAGATTATTGGCTTCCTTCCAAGCCTTGTTAGCCACAGAGAGTTCATTTCTATTGACCATGACTGTTTGTTGCAACTCCAGGATGTACCTCTCCTGGTCAGCCTCAACCTGTCTGTATTGTTTGAAAGTATTCTCATTGCGACAGATTGTATTCTTCATATCAACAATGAGTTTCGCTTGCTCGATTATCTCTGCTTTTGCCTTCATACACCTTTCCCCTTGTCTGTTAACTTCTAATGCAGTTTGCTCAAGAGTAGTTGTGAGTGTAGCACATTGTATGGTCATCTTTTCATGTACTGCCTGCAACTCTGTATGTAGTACATTCACTTCTTGCAACTTGCCCTCATGCTTCACCTGCATTTGGTATAACTGTTGCTTATGTGCTTCATGCAACTGGTCCTGCGCGAGGCCTGCTTCAATCAAATGTCCCTTGGCCAACTGCAAAGCAGCCTTTGTGTCATCTAACTCTTGCTGTAACTTGAGATTGACCTCCGCATCGACCTTGTTAGCACACTCAGTGGCAATTCGAGCCTCAAACTCCTTCCTGAGTTCCTCCCTCAAAGCTGCCAATTGGGTAGATGGAACATTGGATTTCACATAAGTGCCCAACAAATTAAGTGTTCTGCTTATGGAACTCATAAGCATGGCCTGCTGAGGGTCATCATGGTGTACTTGTTGCTATTCTCCCTGATCCTCCACAACGTGATGCCTCACCAACCATTCAGGCCATTGCCCCACCAGATTCTCTTCCTGAACCACCTCATCCTCCACAAGTGCTGCAGTGTCCTAATATTCTATCCCTGGTACCTCCGTCACAGGTGTGGGTATTACATGCACATCAGGGTTTTCCCTGGACAACCGCTGCACCTCTGGAATCACTGATTCCCTTACCAAGCCAGAGTTTTCATAGAGAAGGTCACCATTCTCAATTTCGGCCACGACCTGCTCTGTAGTGGGAATGTCCAACCTTTCTCCTTCCAGAGCAATCGGGGTTGAAGTCACAACATGTACTAACTGTGGAACCTCTAAAACAACTGAGTCAATTGGTTGTGGTGGCTGTGGTATCGAATTGACTTCCTCTTCCCTCTCCGAAGGCCGTGCTTCCAATAATAACAGCTCTCTGTGCTGCTGTGCCCCATCCTGCACAAGAGCTTGGGAAACATTATCGTGCGGTTTCCGTGGAGCCAGTGGATCCGCCACTACAGTCATACCCCGCCTCTGTCTCTTAGATTGGTGTTGCCCTGTCAGTCCACCCTCACTATGGAGCCCTGATCTTCAATTGCAGTGGTTTCTGCCTCAAACACTCCCATCTCCTTACGTTCCCGAGTATCAAGTATGCAAGAATCAAGAATGATTTGGGCAATAATTGGACCAGACACAATAATCGGAGACTTAGCAGCAGTGCCCTGTAACCTCTCCATCTCGTCCACCAGTCCATTGTACATTAACTCCGCCCAAGCGACATCCTCTCCCCTCAAAGCTTTCAGGATCTCCTCTGTGAATGACCTGCTCAAATACTGTTGGTTCTGTTTCATGGCAAACAGAACGTTCAATATTTGGCCAACATCCCTAAGCCATGGGTACTCGGCTTTGGTACAAGCGTAACCTTGAGATTTAAAGAAACTCCCTTCTTGGAACAAATTCCCTATCTGCAATCTTGCCCTGTGCTCATCCACATCCACATGTCCTGATGGCAAATCAAACAATTGCTGCAGGTACTGGGGAGTAATTTCTATATCTACTCCCCTCACCTGAGTAACTCCCGTCCGAGGCTCAAAGTTCAAAAGAAATTGAATCATAAACTGCCGATGATGCAAGGACCAGTCCTTGCGTAGCAGCCCCTTCAATCGCAACTCCCTTAGCAGCTGTATTGCCTGCGGTGCTGCAATTGTTTGCTTCTGCAGAATCGTGGTGCTCTTCACCCTGATATCCTCCATTCCCCTCACTCTCTTCATTCTAGACAAACAAAAAGGCTTTGTTTGAAATAGCTGAAGGAAAGCTTGCAGGGCACAGAGCATGAAGGTATGGTTGGCATAGAATGGAACAGGTAAGTGCGTGTAAGTCTGTGGGGCTTGCAAGTATCGAGTGAGAGAAAATGTACTCTCAATGCTTCCGTCCTTGCGCCACTGCGTGAGAAGTAAAGCGAGTGTATAATCCGTTACATCTGCCATAGCTACAAAACTAGTGCTTTGATTGCCCCTGTCGTCGAGACCTTGGCTATTCAGAGCCACCCCGACTCTTCCGCTCATAACACTTCCTATTTCTTGTTCTTGTTTCTTGGAGGGAACCACCTGCATGTAATTCACACTCCTGATAGGCTGTGGACTGCTTAGGTAATTTCTTAATTCCACCCCCTTCCATGGACATTCCCACCTGGAATATCCAGTAGGACAGCACATGTGGCATAGGTTTCCCTTTTTTGTACTCGGAAAGGGTTCCATTACCCTTACACTGAATGCATTAATGGGCCCACAATTAGTATTAGCTACTGTACCGGGTAGGTACTTTGACGGCCCAATTTGTCTGTTTGTATAATGAGACCTTTTGTTGCAATTGATGCAGTGCGGTGTGCCACGCCTTAGTGGCCACGTGTCCATTTCAAAACAGGCCCCCGACTTCCCCTCTCCGCGTGGCATATTCTCCAAGTTTGACTTCCAAACTTCCTCTTCACATAATGGCCATTTTTTAAACGTTAATTTGCGTCCACCTGTCACTGACCCTATGGACTGTGGAATCTGTATGGGCTGTGTTGGGCTGTGACAGGCTGTGTGGCACTGTGGTGGGCTGTGATAGGCTGTGTCACACTGTGATGGGCTGTGATAGGCTGTGCGACACTGTGATGGGCTGTGATAGGCTGTGTGACACTGTGATGGGCTGTGATAAGCTGTGTCACGCTTGGACTTCCCGCCCTGGTCATACACGCTCGGCTTAACGACAAGTGCTCTATACTCCGTTGGTATCACTGGCGCAGCACGTGACTGCTTTTGCGTTTCAACATGCAAATCGTGCTGCAATGGTTTGTCATGGATACCACTGTACCCCTTCAACTTATTGGCATTGACTCTTCCCAGCATCTCTTTGTTAATGGTTTGTAACATGGCGGTGTTGTTATCATATGTCTTCTGTATGACATAAGGTCCTTTCCATGGTGATTTAAGCTTAGAAGCTTTAATCTTCCCCTTCTTCTGCAACCAGAGAACCAAATTTCCTGGCTTAAAAGTCTTCAATTTGCCTTCATCAAACTGTTCCTTCCTCTTCATCTGAATTATGGTCATGTTATCAGCTGCATCAGCACGTACTTCTTCCACATGGTATAATTCATGTTTCCTGACCTTAATCGAATCTTCCAATTCCATTCTCTTTCCCCATTCAGTTCTCATGGTAGGTAACAAGAATTCCACTGGAAGTAAAGCTTCCATACCATAAACTAATTGGAATGGTGTATACTTAGTGGTGACTTTATATGAAGTCTTGTATGACCACAAAGCTGTCAGCAGCTTTGTATCCCAATCCGTTCTGTTTGCATTGACTATCTTAGCCAAGATAGTACATAGTATTTTGTTGGTAGCCTCTGCCTGCCCATTACCCTGTGGGTAATATGTTGTACTCTTCCTATGCACAATCATAAACTCTTTAGTCAATATTTCAATGGTCTCATTAATGAAGTGATTTCCCTGGTCACTGATAAATTCCAGGGGACAGCCAAATCGTGTAAGTATGTTCTCATATAGGAACCTTGCTGTGGACTTGGCTGTATTGTCCCTCAGAGCTTTAGCTTCCACCCACTTCGTAGTATAATCAGTGGCTGTAATTATGTACTTGTTCTGTGTATTCTTGGCCGGTGGGTTAATTGGTCCAACGAAGTCTAATCCCCATTTCTGAAATGGTTCAGTAAGCATCGTAGGATGCAAAGCCATCTTCCCAAATCTTTGCAAAGGTCCTAGCCTCTGACATTCATCACAACTCTGACAATACTTGTGTACATCTCTGAACAAAGTAGGCCACCAGTAACCTGCCAGTAGTATCTTCCTACTGGTAGTCTCTTCTCCAAAATGTCCTCCAGCCACTCCTTTATGAACTTCCTCCAAAACTTTATTTACTTAATCTTGCAATTCCATTCTCTTTCCCCATTCCGTTCTCATGGTAGGTAACAGGAATTCCTCTGGAAGTAAAGCTTCCATACCATAAACTAATTGGAATGGTGTATACTTAGTGGTGACTTTATATGAAGTCATGTATGACCACAAAGCTGTCAGCAGCTTTGTATCCCAATCCGTTCTGTTTGCGTTGACTATCTTAGCCAAGATAGTACATAGTATTTTGTTGGTAGCCTCTGCCTGCCCATTACCCTGTGGGTAATATGTTGTACTCTTCCTATGCACAATCATGAACTCTTTAGTCAATAATTCAATGGTCTCATTAATGAAATGACTTCCGTGATCACTGATAAATTCCAAGGGACAGCCAAATCGTGTAAGTATGTTCTCATACAGGAACCTTGCTGTGGACTTGGCTGTGTTGTCCTCAAAGCTTTAGCTTCCACCCACTTCATAGTATAATCAGTGGCTGTAATTATGTACATGTTCTGTGTATTCTTGGCTGGTGGGTTAATTGGTCCAACAAAGTCTAGTCCCCATTTCTGAAATGGTTCCGTAGGCATTGTAGGATGCAAAGCCATATTCCCAGATCTCTGCAAAGGTCCTTGCCTCTGACATTCATCACAACTCTGACAATACTTGTGTACATCTTTGAACAAAGTAGGCCACCAGTAACCTGCCAGTAGTATCTTCCTACTGGTAGTCTCTTCTCCAAAATGACCTCCAGCCACTCATTTATGAACTTCCTTCAAAACTTTATTTACTTCATGGTGGTACAAGCATCGCTTCAGCACTCCATCTGGTCCTAGCTTATACATTCTGCTCCCTACCATAGTGTAAGGTAGAGCCTTGATAGCAATTCTCTTTCTCTGCTCCTTTCCATAACTTGGTGGGCACTGACCATGAGCAAGGTAGTATCTGATTGGCCACTGCCAATCTAACCAATCATCTGCACTTCCCTGCACCTCCACTGCAAATAGACTCGCATTTGGTAATTGATCATCTACTCCCGTGGCTGGTTCTCCTGTTGATAACCGTGACAAGTGATCCGCCACAAGATGCAGCCTCCCAGGCTTGTAAACAACCTCGAACTCAAACTCGTGCAATCTTCTGCTTATCAGAGGTTTGTTTACCAGGTATATCAGAGCCTGGTGATCCACATAGAACATAAACTTCTTGCCCAACAGGTAATGCCTGAATTTCTTCACTGCATAGATCATTGCCAATGCTTCTCTTTCCGTTGTGCTATAATTTCTTTCAGCATTGTTCATCAATCGGCGAGCATAGTACACAGGTGAATCTATCCTTCCTGTAACATTTTGGGCTAACACTACTCCCAGTGCTTCTCCTGAAGCATCAGAGTGAACATGAAATATTTCCTGCCAGTGAGGATTAATCAGCACAGGTGTAGTTGTTACTGACAATGTAATTTCCTCAAAAGCCTGTTGACATTCAGGTGTCCATGCAAACACTGCATCTTTCTTCAGAAGTTTGCTCAATGGTGCTGCTATCTGTGCATACCGTCTGACAAATCTTCTGTAATAGCTGGTTTGTCCCAGGAATCTCCTTAGACTCTTAGCATTTACTAGAGGTGGAGAGGCTTTAATGGCCTCTGTCTTTCTGGGATCCACAAGAAGTCCCTTCTTGCACACAATGTGTCCCAACAGCACCCCTGAGTTCACACAGAAAGTACATTTCTCCGGATTCAGGCCCAGACCTCTCATTCTGCATCTGGCCAGACATAACTCCAATTTATGCAAGTGCTCATTCTTAGAGCTGTACACACAGAAATCATCCAAGAACACCTGCATGAAATCATCCAGATACTCATGAAAATATTCATTTATCACTCTCTGAAAGGTTGCTGGTGCATTACAAAGTCCAAAGGGCATGACTTTGTATGCATAAGCACCCCAGACTGTGATGAAAGCTGTCTTTCCCTGGTCTTCTTCTGCCACTTGCACTTGATTATAACCACTGAAGCCATCCACGAATGAGTACATCTCATGGCCTGCCACAGTGTCCAATACTGCTTCTGTGAATGGCAAGGGAAATGGATCTTTCTTCGTGCAAGCATTCAACTTCTTATAGTTCACACAAACTCTCAGTTTACCATTCTTCTTGGGAACTATCACAATGGGTGACAACCAAGTTGTATACTCTATTGGGTATATAAACTTAGCCTCAGCCAACTTCTTTGATCTCTTCTCCAACCTTCTGTGCATAGTTGGGATTCATTCTGTACCTTGCCTGCTTGATTGGTACTGACCCTGGTTCCAGTTCAATCTTATGCTGACAAATTTCAGGTGGTATCCCTTTTAGATCCTCGTAGCTCCAAGCAAATACATCTCTGTATTTGATGAACAAACTCTTAGCTTCTTCAAAGAATTCTGGCTCCAAATCAGCTCCTACCTTCACCATCCTCGGTTCCTCTTCAGTTCCTACATTCACTTCCTTCACTTGCTCATCAGCTGTGATTGTCCAACCAGTCACCACTTCATCCTGTAAACTCACAGTGGCTGGTTCCTCTAGGATTTCCATTTCTCCTTCTCTTTCTTCATAGAAATGTGATGGGTAAATGCTGGTTTCCTCTTCAGTTGGTGTTGCTGTCACTACACCACAGCAGATACCTTTCAAACAACTTAGGCTTTCCAGCCGCATCTCTGCAACCTGCTCCCACTCTGGGTGTGCAGCAAATAGGGTAGCTTCCTGCTCCTCATCCAATCCTCCTTTCCAGTCATACTCTCTGACTCCTCGAGGTCTTCTTGTAGCAGGTAATCTACTAGATTTCTTTGTGGTAATTTGTATCTCGTGTATCCCATTATGCACGGTTAGTAACTGAGAATTCCAGTCATGGAATACCCTGGCCTGTTTCAGCCACGGACGTCCCAATAATAAGGAGTAAGCCTCCATGACTTCATCCATTTTCAACACAGTTACTGTGATCATAAAGATCATCTTCTGTATCTGTATCTTAACTCCTCTTATTAATCCCAATGGTTGTACACTTCTTTGATCTGCCATTGTTACTGTAAATGGGGCTGGTTTCATGTTAGTTAGACCAAGCTTCTTCCTTAATTGGTCTGTCATGATATTTACTCCAGAACCACCATCTATCAGTACATCAGTTAGTTCTGTGCTTCCAATTCTCAATTGGATTACTTGCATAGAATCATCAAAGTCCATGACTGTTTCTCGCCCTTCCGGCTTCACATTATAACTGGTCACCTTGCTGTTCAGGTCTGTGTTTCCTGTCTCCTGGGCAATTCGATTGATTGCTTGATATAGCCTGTGTCTACAATAAGGTGCCACGGCCAATAGCTGTCCAATGGTAATCTCTGCTTTGGTCTGGCATATTACTTCAGCCAAAGTCCCTTCATTACTTTGCATGTCTGCAACTTCTTTCTTCCTTTCATCCTCACTCCCTTCTTCTTCTCCATCAGAATCAGAGGAATCTGCCACAGGAATATCGGTACTCTTATGCATTTCCCTTATGGTATCTGCCATTTCCTTGTGCAGTTCCTTCTCATCTCTCCAAGCCTCATCATCTTCAGGCATATCACTGCCATCTTCATTATCATCATCTTCCTCAACTACTGGAGGTATTAGTTTGGCTTTGCTTCTTGTTACTATCATTGTACTTACTTCTGGTACAACACATGGCCTAACCATGTGAGCTGCCACCACTGGGCCCTCATTCACAGGAGCTCTCATCTCATTCTGGTGTCTTATCCAGAATGAACAGGCTGCCTTGCGATGTCCTGGCTGATTACAATAGTAACACAGTTCTTCACCATTGGGTCCTCGCCCTTGGTCTGCTCTTGGATTATTTCTGTAATCCTGATTCCCTGGCTGGTAATTCCCCCTTGGATTACCCTGATAGTTGCCTCTGGAATTTCCTTGGTAATTCCCTCTTGAATTACCTCTCCCTTCCATGCCATTGTTATAACCACCAGGCCTACCATAGTGGTCCTGATCACTGTTTCTTCTTGGCTGGGGCTGCACTTGATGCACCCTTACTTACCTAGGTTCTCTAGCTGCTGTCCTTCTGTTGTAGTAACAATTCTCAGTAGAATGGTTATCCATCTTACAGATAGTACAGTGTTTCTCCTTCATGTGGCATTCAGTGGTGGTATGGCCTTCATTTTGGCACTTTGCACACCAAACACCCTTCCTCCAATGCGTTGCAGCCTCTCTGGCATACTTCTTCAAGATTTCTTCTAATCTTTTCTCATAGTTATCCCTCTTCAACTTCTCCTTTCTCTTACTCTTCCTTTTCAGTTCTTGCTCTTCTTCTTCATTTGACTCATCCTCAGAGTCCTCATCATCCCTTTTCTCTCTCCTGAGCATTCCCAATTGCTCAATTCTGTTTGCTGTTTCAAATGCCTCCTCCACTGTATTATGGGGTAACATATCCACTTTCTTCTGCAACTCTGGTCTTAGTCCACTCACAAACCAAGTCTTCTGTAAACCTGGTGCTGGTGCAGCAGCCAGCTTTTTCATCATCAATTCCATTTTTTCCATACACTCCTCAACAGTTTCATGCTTCTTTTGCTTTAACTGTTGTAAACTTCCATACACTTCATCCTCAGTTTTACTTGTCCTGAATCTATTTCGGAATGCTGTATTCAAGCCATTCCAGGTTAGGAAATGATTATCAGGGAATCTTGCATACCATTCACTTCCTTTCTTGATAAGTGAACAAGGAAACAATCTCATCTTGGCATCATCGCCATTCTCATTGTTCACTATACACATGTGCTCAAATTGGCTAATGTGTACATCGGGATCCCCTTTTCCTGAATATATTGGAAAAGGTGGTTTTGCCCGTGTTGGTTGTAACGCCATCTGTGGCCCTACCCTCTGCCCACTGACAGGTGCTGGCACCCTTGCTGGTGCTGGTCCTTGAGGACCTGTTGTAGTTGTGGTGGATCTTCCACCAAGTGGTGGCCCCTGAGCACTCCTTGCTACTGGCCCCACGATATTCACAGTATTCCCAGCTCCAGTTGCACTACTTCCCACACTCCCTGTCCCCCTAGAGCCAGATCCAGGCAGCCCGCCTGATCCCCCTGAGCCGACACCTTCGTTGGCCTGTGATCTAAGTGCTCCACTTGATCCAGGTCCAACGGGTTGGGATGTCCTGGTTGTAGTCTCAACCTCAGCTGTTGGGTCTACTTCTTCATACTCTTCATCTTCCAATTTCTTCTCTCTATTTTCATCCTCCAAGTTCTGCCCTTGGGTTTCTTCTTCACTCATGTAACTCAACTGCAATGGTGTTGGAGAGTCTGAACTCTCCGTTGGTTCTGCCACATTCTCTCCTCCTTCTTCACCCTCCGCTTCAGAAGCTGGAGTTCCTGCTTTTGGTGTTCCATGCCAACTCTTATCAAAGATTTCTGTCAAATCTTTTATCCAGGGATGTACCTCAGATCTTTCACCTCGTGCCAATAAGTTGATATTAGCATGTGGATGCCACATCATGTGGTCGTTATTGGCAACCTCTAATTCAATTGCACGGGGAGGCAACCAAGGGACAAACTGCAGATTTTCAGGAGTGGCACCTGCTGCCCTTTCTTGTTCCACTTGTGAGATTTCTACTTGTTCACAGAATTCTCTCACTGCCTCTTTTTTTTCATCCGGTAAAATCATGTGCCCAAGGATTGGGTGATTACTTACAGAAGGGATGAAGTCTTTTTCAGATGTGTTTGCAGATTTCTGCGTGGAGACAGTCTGGTCATCTTCTGGGTTCGCCATTCTAAGAGCTGCCTCAATGGCTGATCCCTTCTTTTCCCATTGTATCAGCTCCTCGGCATCATCTTCCAGTACCTCAGTCATTTTAGTATTGAATTCCTGGAGCTTCTCCAAGTACCTGCCATTCTTATTTGCCATGATGCCAAGTGCAACCCAATTTTCCAAAGCCAAGGTTTCAAGTAATAACACGGGTTTTTCATCACCTGAATTTTCCAAGGCCTCAGTATCCATCTTTTGCATGGAAGTCACTTGGTGTGACTTGTGCGAGGGTTGCCTGCACAGCAGGAATTGGAGGAGGTAGTGGGGACTGATACCCCAGGGCTATGAGGTCCTCATTCCAGCTAGGACCTCCTTTGGTGACTTTCTGTCAAGGCCCCCCGAGAACAATTGTCAATATATCAAAATGAGAAGGTGAAAAAGGAGAAGGGTAAGGGTAGATGGTGTGTACAAAAACCACTAAGTACACTGATCAGATAAAGAAAATGAAGATATACATGTCATGTCAAGACATGGACAAGACTGCTAAGGTCATTGTCATTGAAAGACAAAACAGCCCTTTACAGGGCACCATCTAACATTCCCTTTCATGTTTACAGTCTCATTTGAATACCCCATTACATTTCAGGGTCTCTGAAAAAATAGGGTGGGAGGGTGGGATTCCAGGTCATTCATATCATGAAAGCACCATGGTATGCATCATCATCTCAAAAATTCATTTCAAACTCATTTCAAAAACCAGATTGCAGGTTTGGTTTGAAGTTGATGTTTTTAGAACCAAGATACAAGCAAGATTCTTAAAAAGGAAGAAAAAACAACAGGGTTGAGCCCCCTTAAGCAGGTATAGGCCCGGAATGGTATTTTAAGGCCTCATAAAATAGCTCTGCCAAGGTGAAAGAGCAGCTCAGAAACCCCTGTTTGTTATCAAGCCATGAGACCAAAATGATATGAGGGCCTTGAAGAATGTGTGTTATCTATCAAAGCCTATCCTTTTCATCCATCGGAGTCATACCAAGAAGTTTCATTTCAGAGCCAAGTATCAAAGCAGTCAGAGTAATAACTGCTATTTTGTATCCTTGTACCCTTCATAGTTTAACTCCTACACATGCAAATGTGGTTGTAAAAAACCAAAAACAGGGGTAAGGAGAGAAGCAGATCCTCATTGGAGCCATCTTGGAGCAGGTCTGAAGCGGCATGGTGGCACTTTGAAACAACAAATGGTATCAGCAGCATAGGCAGCAGCAGAATCCACATTTGCAAGAACAGGAGCTGCAAGCTTCAAGAAATCAAGACAAGTGAAGACCCTCACTTGTGCCCGTCCCAAAAACCACCACATAGCGATGTGTGTTAGTGAGGATGCAGCAGGTGAGTGGCATGTCTTCACAGTTGCTATCCATGTCAGTGTTGAATTCTAAAGCATGTACAGATCATAATTCAAGCAAGGGTAAACTCAAAAAACCTTGAGTGTTTGTGGTATGCCCTGCGCCATGGCGTCCAACAGATCGTCTCCAACAGAACGCAATCAGAGTAGAAGCGTTCACAGATAGAGAATGGCTCGTACACAAAGAGAGAGCAACATGTAATCAGTAGATAAATAGGGATAGAGTACTTCCCAACAAGGAGTAAAAGCGCCGCTGCAAAATAAAGAACCATGAGTTTCTGATCAAAGCGATCACCGCTTTGTCGTCTGCCAGAGAGGAATCTGCCTAACCACCAATGCGCATCCCAAGAGCCAGCCATCACGAGTACCATGTAGCAGCAGAGGAGCAGGTTTATACGGCGCATCATCAAGGTTCACTGAAGCACGAGTTCAGTGCTGTGAAATGTGTCGGCCTGCTTAGGGCACAACTTCCCGATTTCTCATCCAGGGTGGATGAAAAATCACATTTTTATCAAGAGAAGCACTTTGTCAATGGATGACATCCAATAGAAATGTATCTTTTAGGGTTATGGTAAAGGCTTAGGTTTAATAACTGCCATCATTTATGATGGTAGTTTTATTATTCTCTTGGATTTTAAAATAGGTAACCATTATTCATGTAGTTCATCCAGTTTAGATGAAAGAAATAGATGGTAAATCAAGCTTTCTGTACATTAAGTTTCATCATCCTATAATAATATCATCCAGATTTGGATGAAAAAGGTTGGGATGAAAAACTAAATAACCTCAAAAGGTTAAGGTCAGATGAAATCCAAAGAGTTATAGAGGGAGAGGGAGAGAGGGAGAGAGAGGGACAGAGAGAGGGAGTGAGAGGGAGACATCAGGGGGCAACAAAGAAAAGAAAAGAAGGTGGGGGGGGGGAGTGACTGAGCAGCTGCTGCTGCTCAGTCACTCCCCCCCCCACATTTTTTGTTTTTCTTTGTTGCCCCCTCTCTTGGGGAAACAAAAGGGACAGATCCTACCTCTGTCAGGGGCTGACGTTGGTAGTAAGACTTACCTTCACATATAGAATTAATCCGGGTTTTCCAGATATCCTCTACAAATCCCTTCACACAAGCATCAATCTGCTGTGTGTGAGTTGCCCAAAAACTAGGCCTCAGAAGGGGCTGGGCTTTTGGCTCAGCCTCGACTTTTTCAAAGTTAGTAAACAGAGGTACATGCACAATTCCCTTGATAGATCTGAAGAGAGCGTCTCTTTGGTGAGAGAACCCCGGACAGTGTATCAGAAAATGAATAATGTCTTCAGGTTGCCCACAGACATGGTTGGACACTACAACCTCTAAGTCAGATTTATCCAGCAGGGTGAAGACTTGCGGTTCCAGGTCCAGGTCCTTGAGAATCTCTTCTACTGTCTTCTACCAGGACTTAGCCTGTTTGACAGGTCGGTGGGCGGTCCTGTTTCCAAGATATAGAGTCGATTAATTTAAGATATCTGGTGTTGGACATATGTTGCAGCTGAACCCACCATCTGACCTTGATTTTATCTCGTTGGGAGCTTAAAAGAGAGCAGCACAGAAGGAGCTGCTGCTGCTCAGTCACTCCCTCCCCCCCCACATTCTCTGTTTTTCTTTGTTGCCCCCTCTCTTGGGGAAACAAAAGGGACAAATCCTACCTTTGTCAGGGGCTGACGTTTGTAGTAAGACTTACCTTCACATATAGAATTAATCCGGGTTTTCCAGATATCCTCTACAAATCCCTTCACACAAGCATCAATCTGTTGTGTGTGAGATGCCCAAAAACTAGGCCTCGGAAGGGGCTGGGCTTTTGGCTCAGCCTCGAGACTTTCAAAGTTAGTAAACAGAGGTACATGCACAATTCCCTTGATAGATTTGAAGAGAGCGTCTCTTTGGTGAGAGAACCCCGGACAGTGTATCAGAAAATGAGTACTATCTTCAGATTGCCCACACAACGGGCAATTGCACTCTCCCTTTCCTCTCTGCTTTTGTTTGCTGTTCAAAGGTAGGCTTCCTGCCCTGAGTTTAAATTTCAGTCTAGTGCCGAGAGTGGGTAGACCCTTGTGGTCATCCAAGATGTCCTCCCCCATGTCACTAACTGGAAACAAGTTCAGGGAAGTTTTTTTGCCTAACTTCATTTTCATCAGACAATCTCATGGCAACAGACATGGTTGGACACTACAACCTCTAAGTCAGATTTATCCAGCAGGGTGAAGACTTGCGGTTCCAGGTCCAGGTCCTTGAGAATCTCTTCTACTATCTTCTGCCAGGACTTAGCCTGTTTAACAGGTCGGTGGGCGGTCCTGTTTCCATGATATAGAGTCGATTAACTTAGGATATATGGTGTTGGACATATGCTGCAGCTGACCCCACCATCTGACCTCCCCCCCCCCCCAACCCATGTTTTTTCATTGTTGCCCCCTCTCTCCCTCTCCCTCTCTCTCCCACTCTCTCCCTCTCTCTTATTAACTTTTTCTACCCCCTCTTTCCCTCTGTGGTTTTTTTTTTTTTGTGAGCAGCACGAAAGAGAGGGAAGATATTCATGTCATGTCAAGACATAGAGAAGACTTAGTAAAAGTCATTGTCAAGAAAAATGACATAGCAGCCTCATTACAAAGCATTGTCAAACATCTCCTTACATGTACAATCCCAGAAAAAAGATCCTTAAATTACAAGGTATCCTTATATCATCATGTTAACACTTCCCCTCCATAAATAGTTCATCTTAAATAAAAGAGACTGGATTTCAAAGTTCTTGAAATCATAGGGTGGGAGGGTGGGGTCTTCTAAAAAATCAAACACATAGCATGAGCATGTAGGGTTCTGAAGAATATATGCACGTTTGCATACAGTCAATCAATCAAAGTCTGAACCACTTTATTTAAAACATACTGAGTTTTAAATAAGAGCTGTACGTGTTCCAGTGGCTTACAACAACCAAACAGAGGGCAAATGCTGTGATGATCATACAAAAACCCGTAAGTCATTACCATGTCACATTCCCAATCTCTGGGGACCCACTGATGGTTTGTAATTCGCTTGATGTGATCAAACATCACCCAAGCATTCGACAAGTTTCCAGTTGTCATGCGAGTGACCAAGTCGACTCCACTCCCAGGCCCACACGTCGACATTTTGAAAATGTAACAACGATCGGATTCGCTGCCTTGCCCTGGAAACCTGCTACCTTGGATGTAGTCATATCCAGTCATTCGTTTCACCTCCAGGATTGAGTACATGTCCGACCCCCTGCCGAACTCCTGCTTGCAAGATACGATGTGATTCCGCACATTCGGACTACAAACGTGCGAGACGGACTCCAAGAGGTCACGCATCTCGTCTTCGGTCAAGGGCTCTCGGTCGGAACCATCTTCAGACATGATTTTGCCAAGAGCAATCTTGTGGGCTGCCTTCAGCTGAATCTGCTTTGGTCTGGCTCCGGGGCTCAATTTCACCTCCTCTTTTATGATGTCGTGTGCTTCCTGCACAGCCTCACGCATGTTGCCTCTCGCCAAGGGGTGGCAGTGGACCCCAACGTGTATGCAAGCTCTAGTCAAGTCCGGGAGCAAATGGATAACGTAGTATTGCTTGGCTCTGCACATGGACATGCACGTCGGTGGTTCTTTGCAATGTGCACACTTGAAAGAACCCGCAGGAGCTTGGCTGGAGACAATGAATGGATGATGCGTTGTGCCAGTCCAATCCGTCTCGTTTCTCCGCCCTCCTTTGGAGAGAAAGTGGAAGTAGGTGGGATTGAGGCACCTCAGCTTCCCCGCACAGAGGACATATCGTACACGAACACCATCAGCAATTTTCGTGCTACTGGTCTTCGTCACACACCAGGGGTGTCCGTCATGCTTTCGATCCATGTCTGTTAACATCCCGGAGGCTTTCTTTGACGAAGAAACAGGTGGAAACTCGAAGATGACATTGCCATCGACTTCGGGAGGCAGAAAAGTTACCTTTCTGACTGGGAATTTGGCATAGTCGAGAGCAGCCAGCTCGGAGCGAGAACCATCGAGGTGATGTTGTCGTAGGAGCTGCACAATGGACCGGGTTGGAGTTATGCTCGAGGGCACATGCGTAGCACCTACAGAGACGTCCATGCCGGATTTGAACGACCGTGTGGAGGACATGGGTACCTCAATGCAATCATCTTCCTCGTCGGAAATGTCGAATACGTCCACACGAGAAGCTATGGAGGGTCTTGACGGTCCAGGTCGGGAATGATTATCGTTGCATACCTCTCTGTTGGCAGTGGCCGCCTCTCGGTTTCCAGACTCCTTTGTGGATGGTGTGGGCAGCGACTGATTCGGAAAGGGAATGGGCATTCCCACAGCTCGGTACAGGATGGTGTCTGACGGGGGAACGTGCCATTCGATTCTGCAACCTCCGTCGTTACCTAGCACGACAATGGTCTCGTCAACCTGTCCAGGAACATCCTTCCTTTCTTCTTCCAAATAAACTATGCCCGGTTTGAGCTTGAATTTGGAACAAAGGTAAGTTTCAGTCACTTTGCAAAGTCCTCCCTCGTTTGGGATCCAGGCTCTCCCAAGTTGCGGAGGACAACAAACTATAGCGTAGGAATTCAGAGCCATCGAACACCGCACGGAGTTGGCAAGTGCGAGGTTCAGTATAGCGACAGACCAAGGCTCACAGGCACCATCTAAGTGGATCTGCGGAGTCCATCGACGATTGGAAGTCGCACATTGAAGTGGAAAGTATTGTTTCAAGCTACATGCATGAAGGTGGGAGGTTTGATTCCATAGCCAGTGAGTATGACAATGATGGCCGATTCGGCGACGAAATAACATCTCCTGACAGTTTCTCCTGAGGGTGGATCCAGCAGTATTCTCAGTGCAGACAGGAACGTTCGCACTGACAAGTGCCAGGACTGCTGGTTAAAACGGTCAGACAACCAAGTTGTGCTCATCAAGACTGGCCGCAATTGTGTTGTTTCGGAACAATGCAACCCATTCAGGTTCCAGATTTCCCGTCCCGAGTGATTCTTTCGATTGCTGGTGGACGGAAATACGGCGCCGCATTTCCGTATTGCATCTTGGTCATGCACCAGAGCGACGGAAATGCGGCACCGAGTTTCCGTCCGGGGGAAACCTTTATACTCTCCAGAACGGAAATGCGGTAACGCATTTCCATCCAGCAAGCACGGTATGTGAAGGTGGAACGGAAATGCGGTACCGCATTTCCGTTCTGATTGAGAATTATGAACAACGGGAACAGAAATGCGGCACCGCATTTCCGTCCGAGTCGCACTTTTCCGACATTTCAGAACGGAAAAGCGGCGCCGCATTTCCATTTTGTATCTGATGCATGGAGCTGAGGGATTGAAATGCTGCAGCACATTTCCGTCCTTAAAAACATTCATACTCTCCAGAACGGAAATGCGGTACCGCATTTTCATTCAACAAGCACGGTATGTGAAGGTGGAACGGAAATGCGGTACCGCATTTCCGTTCTGATTGAGATTTATGAACAACGGGAACAGAAATGCGGCACCGCATTTCCGTCCGAGTCGCACTTTTCGACATTCCAGAACGGAAATGCGGCGCCGCATTTCCATTTTGTATCTGATGCATGGAGCCGAGTGCGATTCCGACAGCTTCATACAGCGCAATTCCGACCGCTTGAGACATTCATACTATCCAGAACGGAAATGCGGCAACGCATTTCCGTTCTGACTGAAAATCGTGAACCATCTGAACTAAAATGCGGCACCGTATTTCCATCCGAGTCGCACCTACCAACATTCCAGAACGGAAATGCGGTACCGCATTTCCGTTCTGACTGAAAATCGTGAACCGTCGGAACTGAAATGCGGCAACGCATTTCCATCCGAGTCGCACCTCCCAACATTCCAGAACGGAATGTATTAGATTCAAAAGGGAAATGCGGCACCGCATTTCCGTTCTGATGAAATATCCTGAAACATCGGAACTGAAATGCGGTACCGCATTTCCGTCGGAGTCGCACCTTCCGACATTCCAAAACGGAAATGCGGCGCCGCATTTCCGTTTTGTATGTGAGGCATGGAGCTGTGGAACGAAAATGCGGCACGGCATTTCCGCCAGCGTCAGACGTTAATACTCTACAGAACGGAAATGCGGTACCGCATTTCCATTCTGACTGAAAATCGTGCGCAACGGGAACAGAAATCCGGCACCGCATTTCCGTTCGAGTCGCACCTTCCGACATTCTAGAACGGAAATGCGGCGCCGCATTTCCGTTTTGTATATTGGGCCTGGAGCTGTGCTACGAAAATGTGTTGCCGCATTTCCATCCATGTGAGACCTTCAAACTTTCCGGACCGGAAATGCGGCACCGCATTTCTGTCCAGGTGAGACCTCTATACTTTCCCGAACGGAAATGTGGCACGGCATTTCCATTCATCATCTAACGTATGTGAAGTGGGAACGGAAATGCGGTACCGCATTTCCGTTCACATTGAAAATCATGAACCACGGGAACTGAAATGTTGTGCCTCATTCCCGTCCCAATCGCACCTTTCGACATTCCAGAACGGAAATGCGGCGCCGCATTTCCCTTTTGAATCTCATACTTGGAGCTGTGGGACGGAAATGCGGCACCGTATTTCCGTTCAACAACTAAGGTATGTGAAGGTGGAACGGAAATGCGGTGCCGCATTTTCTTCCAACAAGTACGGATGTGTAGCTTCGTGATGGTACTTAACGGAAATGCGGCGCCGCATTCGCATTTTCGCTCCAACTCATCAGACGCTGGGACGGAAATACCTTGAAATGTGAACACGTGGAGCAACGGAATTGCTGCACATGTCGGCACTCTATCTGACTGAAGGGGCATGAGGCGGCGCGGCCTGACCGTTCGATAATGATGTTTGTTTTTCGGACGGCAGGCGTACCCTCAACGATTCGAATTTCGTAATGACGCAAACTCCACGAGGAGACACTTTCGTCCAACCCTTTCGAACCCAAGTGGTGCATCACCGCCGTTTCATCTACTTTTGTCGTGTCTCCTCAGTCACCCCTCTCGCGCCCTTTCCATCTGCACTCTTTGGCCCTTTTCCCTCTCTCTGTTCTTCTTATGCTCGAACCTGAGAGGGGGGGAGTTCGTGCACCAGACAGGAGACCTCGTCGCAAGCTCCGGAAATTATACTTCGGACGTAGGCCAATGCCGAAGGGGAGGAAGCAGATGCGTCTACAGGAGGAGATTGCCATCTCCGAGCAGCAGGCCACTCAGGCAACCCAGCCACCAGTGAGAGCTCCATGCGATCGGGCTGCGCGCAGCTGATCGAGCACCGAACCCCCCATTTTGCTTCTGTAATTCTTAGACTGAATGCTAGGAGACTTGAATGCAGAACATGTTTGCATGCCTAACAGGAAAGGTGGACGTGCTGGAGGGATCGCAGGAATCCGAAGAGCCGCAGGAAGAGTCCGAGGAGCTAGCTGCAGCACGTACACCCACCCGATCCCCGAGCGCGGGTATTCCTGCCGGGCCTAGCCCTCTGCGATTCAAAGACGCGTCTTCGAAGGGCAAGTTCAAAGTCCCAGAGATCGACTCGCGTTCTTCGGTCATGGAGAATCGCCAGCAGGGGTCGGGCCCTTCTCCAGCAAAGTCGAAGAAGAAGCAGCCCGTCCCTCTACTGGCTTCTGAACCGGCTCAGGCCGATTCACCCCCCCCAACGCGAATGAAGCAGCAGGGTAGAAGACAGATTCAATTGCAGCAGACACCTTCACCTGCAAGGATGAGGAAGCAGAAGGCAATCAGGGCGACGGGCGAACAATCTCCCGCAAAACCGCTTCCACGAGCTGAAGCTCAGTTCCTGGAGGATTTCCCGCCTGCAGATGTTGGGGCCGACTCTGCTGCAGCGAAGGCAATGGGATCGACCGTTGATCTCGATTTGGTACCGGAGGAGGGTGCTGCCGCTCAACGTTCGCAGCAAGACCTCACCACCGATGAGCAAGCAGGCCCGGAGGAGGCCTCTGCAATGGCAGAATTGCCCGCAGACAGGCCCCAGAGTGCAGCTCCAGTTGAGGATGCTCCAGCTGCTCAGCCACTACCGGCACCTACAGACATGTCTCCGGAGGATTTCAAAAGTGCAGCGGATAAAATGTTGGAGGAGACACACAGTAGCATTGGCAGAGTTCTGGGCAGCAGGGTATTCCAGCGGACTCTTCGAATCCCACTCTGTCGCATGGTCTCCCTTCCCATCGTCAGGCAGGCCCTTCCCGGAGATGTGGATAAGCTCAAGTTCGCATTTCGAGAAGGGTACCGTCTGGGATCGGCAGCGTTTTACGTTTCCATTGAGAATGAGGACGGCGAAACTCGTGGACCCACTGCCGATGAATTGTCAACGTGGGATACCCACTGGCACACTCGCAACCACGAATTCGAGGCGACGCTGAAGGGTGATCCAGACTTCGGCCATATGTCGGGTAAAATGTTCTTTGTGTGGGACGGGAATCACCGACTTCTCGCCTGGTGGGAGTACATCAAGCAGAACCATGCCAAGCACATTGGCTGGCATTACATGGTGGAGTGTGTCATCCTCAAGGTGAAGGCGGCAGACTCCTCCCTGCTCAAGAATGCCATGGCGGACCTCAACTCGTAAGATACTCATACCCTCCCTAGCACGTTCGAAATGCGGTGCCGCATTTCGGTTTCCATTCTGGTTTGTTTCCGTGCTTCCGTGTACTGAACTGGAGAGTGTGCCTTGCAGGGTCACTGAGAATGCGTACGTGCATACCCACATGGCACACATGCTGTACAGGGTGAGGAAAACTGGTCTCACTGATCCGCAGATGTTTGCGGAAATGCTGGAGCCCGAGCTCATTCAGAAAGCCGTTGCAAAAACAGACCGGACATGGTATCGTCTCACTATGGATGGAATGGTGGAGGTGATATACGAAGTAAGTCGTCCTCCAATTTCCCTCTGCTCATCCTTCCCCAATTTTCAGTAATGTTTCCACATGAATCGAATGTAACGCTTCTGCATGTTTTTGTTGGCAGTCAAACATCAAGCTGGATTTGGCCCATGCCAAACGCTTCTTCATGGAAAGTGAGGGGCAGGTCAAAACGTTGCAGTCATTGACTGAGCACTTGAAGGAAGCCGGTGTCAAGTCCAGAACCAAATACAAGTCAAAGCTTGTGAAGCTGGTGGCAATTGCAGATCCGGCACTTGGAAAGGACTTCATCCCCGAGATTGCAAAACACTATTCTCGGGCCATGCAGCCGACCATGCAATTGGAGAAACTGCATCACCTCTCAACGGCATGTGTGGAGGCGAAAGAGAAGGTGAGGTTTCAATGCACTGAAGTTCCTTCCTAGCAATAGCCACTCTCTTCCAGCTCCTGACATTGGATCGGAAATGGCAGACACGGTGGCTGTCGATCTGGAATGCATCCGAGAGCATAAGGACAATGTGGTCTTTTCCACTGGAAGTTTCCGACCCTGCAGTGGATGTGTGGCTCAACCGTATGACTTGGTGGTTCCAGGTAATTCAAGGTACTTCCCCAGATTTGCTTTTCTGACATGAATTCCCTGAACTGCTACGTGACAATGCATTTGGGAATCGCAGGTAATGTCGAATGCGAAGGAGCAAGTCGTAATGCACACAAATTCGTTCGGCTTGTACGTCAAATGGGATGGAACACAGACATTGGAAGACTACGTGACACGTTTCAGATGTGCGTACAAGGACAACCTTTTCGCCAGAGAGCTACAGACAGCAAGAAGGAGCGTGGAGTTTACACATCAGGAGGGAGCGGGGAAAGCTGCAATGCGAATTGTTTACAGGTGAAGCACAGCTGCCCTTGTATGCGAAGCCTGGTTACGAGGTTTGTCTCGGAAATGCGGCACCGCATTCGCATTTTATGTTTTCGGTGGCACTCTGCCAGTAGGTTGGTCTCAACTTTTGCTCACGCATGCTGACTGCCTTGCAGGTATATGAAATACGTGCTCCTTCAGACAGGGGCCCTGGCTCAAGAGCCCCCGTTCTTCATGGCTTGGACCGTGGCGGGCCCAAGCTGTGTCTACACACCCGAGATGCAGAAACAATGGCATCCCGCGCATCTCGTTGGATGCCCGTGGTACCTGGACATGTCTGGCGGTATTGTTGACGAGTCTGAGAAAGATCTGCACGCCTTGGCAGAAGAGAAGAGAAAGGAAAGACGTGTCCCTGCTGGGCCAAAGTCGGCAAAGGAATCTGCTGCTCTGGAAGAATCCAGAAAGGCAGCTGAGATGGCACAAAAGACGGTGGATGCAGCTGTGCAGGCCCAACAGAAGGGGTCGAAGAAGAGGACTCGCCAGCAAGGAGCAGCTGTTGTGACACCCGCCAAAACGAAGAAGCAGAAACAGCCTGTTCAGGAAGAGGGTGAGGAAGAGGACTCCGATGGAGACTTTGCAACCAGCCCACCCCCCCAAACGCAGGCTGCCTCCCCTGTGCCCACCGTTGTCACGAGAGGCACGAGAACTGGCTCGGCAAAGAAGGCACTCTTCAACCCCCCAGGGGGGCACCCTTTCGAGCCGGTGGAAATGAAGAGGCCGAAAGTGGCTCCCGAAACAGTAGTCCAGTGTGTAAATGAGAGTTTCTTGGCGGCTTTGGATGGACGGGCAGCCAAGTTGGCATACATGAAGACCATGGAGGGTCTGAAGGGCAGAGCACTGAAGAAGGCGACTGCCGAAGAGCCTTCCGACACCCCAGGATTTCAGAATATGGTCTCGTTCTTTGAGAGGGTGTGTGCAGACAAGGATTGTAGGAGGGGCGGAAATGCCACCGAGTGGTCTTGCGATATGATCATCTTGGATATTCCGGACGGAGAGCCTGTGGAAGGACTGCAAGCTTTGCCATCTTGGAACAGGTACTCGGAGGACTTTTGGAAGAAAGGATTCGGGCTTGCCCGCATGGTGTTGGACGACAGAGGCTGTGTGGTTGTCCTGGCGAGCAGAGGAAAAAACACTCAGACAGGAATTGCGAAGTGGACCCGCAAGAGCGCCGTCCCGATTCTGAAAAAGAAGTGGACGTGCATCAACACACTGGGCCTTCGGTCGGAAGGGAAGAAGGTGATTACGACACTGGCACTCGTCCATTCATTTGCTTGGGTGTTTTCAAATGCGGTGCCGCATTCGGTTTCTAATCGTTTTCCCCCTGTGTATGCAGACGAAGCAGTTCGATGCATACTGCTTTGTGAAGGAGAACTCCACCTTTGCTTTCCGGAAGGAGGGAGGAAAGGTTGACCCGAACTGCGACCCACTCGATTACGACGTTCTGTTCAACAACGTTCCCAAGGAACTTCTCCCTCATAGCCTCACTTCAACGGAACCCCTGCGGTACTCACGGACTCGGAGCCCTGCCTTCATTCAGACAATTATGGAGACATGCACAGACGTGGAGGGCACAGTGCTCGACCTCATCTGTGGGACAGGTATGCAGAATCTTGATCTATGCTGTTCTGCAAATTCTCGTTAGGATGTAGTTCGCAACATCTGAAGCGCCATGTGGTAATGTGTGGATGGCATTGTAACAGGTGCCTCAATGTGGGCTGGGCGGTTTTCCGACCGGCACCTCTTTGCCTACGAGGAGGATTCATCCGTGTGGGGATCCCATCTGGAGGGGCTGCAACGGAATGTGAAGGCTCCCGACAGAGCGGAAGTCTCCTCGGATTCGTCGGAGTCCGAGGAAGACACAGTGGACATTGATGCGGAGGAGAACCCGGAATACGAGTGAGTGCAAACATTGTAAGTTTGCAAAGCCTTCTGGGTCATTTATGTCAAACGAATTTCCCGACTGTGGTTCTCATTAGTCTCGTTGATGATTGTCATGTGCAGGATTGCAGGGTCCGGGTCGAAACATGTAGGGCCTACACTTCCTGCCAGGAAGAATGTCCCGTTCTTTGCGAGGGCCGACTTCATGACGAGCCCGGTGAGGGACTACTCCCTTCCTAGTTATGCAGCTAAACTCGCAAATACAGCGATTAGAAGAAGTGAGAATCCCAGTAAAGTAGAGCAGATTTTGGAGAGGGCTAGGGAGGACAGAAGGATAAGGAAAGAGTTGGCAGCAGCTCAGACAGGTAGACGGGTACGAAAGTACATATGTGATTCAGCGGATGAGAGCGACGCAGACAGGGAGGAAGACGACCCAACGGAGGTGAGATGGACAGTTCCGCAAGGGGAAGATGGGATTTTCGAAAGCCTGGCCAACGAGCAGTCCGCTGGAGATGAGAGAGGCACTGAGGGGGTGGAGGAGGAGCAGGACAGTCTAGAACAGGATGAGGATTCGGATGATTTTCAAGATTAATAGAATTTTAATGAAGTCTCTGTAAATGTAAATTCTCTTCCAGAGTATATAAAGGAAATTCTGCCCGACATTCGTGACCCCTCTCCAGTGTGCATTCCAGCCACACAATCGCCCAAACCACGACGCTCCCAAAATCAGAAATGGGGCACCGCATTTCCAAAATTTTGGCAACTCTAAGAACCTCTTTTGGAAATGCGGCACCGCATTTCCAAAACAGGGGAGGGACTAAATTTTCCATTTCAATGTTGGCATAGTAAAAAGTAATCTGAATTGGAAATGCGGTGCCGCATTTCCAAAATTTCCTTTGTCCACACGCCAGTTTTGGCCTCTCCCGCTCATTGCATGGATGCCACCACGCTTACAGAGGTCGAACAAGGAGGTCGAACAAGGAGGTCGAGATGGCGGGATTGAAAATGCGGTGCCGCATTTCAGTATTGGGGATGGTCGTTGTTCGAACTGCAGGCCCATCAGCAAAAAATTGGCACCGCATTCCATTGTTAAAAAAAAGTCGATGACGGACATGGAAATGCGGCGCCGCATTTCCAGAACGGACATCGCAATTTGTCCATTTGCAGACCCTCTCTCGGAAATGCGGTAACGCATTCCATCGCGCTGGTCGGAAATGTCACACTTTTCGAAGTGTTGTACGGAAATGCGGCACCGCATTCCCTTGTCCAAAAAGAAGTTTCCATTGCCAAGCTGGAAATGCGTCGCCGCATTTGCAATGCCAACCTCGTTTTCTGATCAATTTATAGACCCGTGTTGGTATTTCGTGTACCTGGACGGAAATGATGCACCGCATTTTCTTGTCGGACATGGAAATGCGGTGCCGCATTTCGATGCCGACATGGAAATGCGGCGCCGCATTTCGATGCCGACATGGAAATGCGGTGCCGCATTTCAATGTCCGACATGGCGTTACTCTGGTATATTCTTGACACATGACTCACATACCGGTTACTCTGCTATATTCATCCGGACAGACACATTGTAGAAATGAGACATCAAATTGTAAACAGTGGGCCAATTCCGACAGTTATTCAACACAATGAAACACAATCATACAGAAGTGAGGTACGATGGGTTTATTGATCGGACACGATGTCTCACATTTACCAACTGCAGACAAAACTAAGCCCTTCCTCCTTCTACATGGGCTTCACCAAGTCGACGGAACTTCGATACCCCTCAAAACAAGCTCATCACTGCTGCGGCACCTCGAGGTAAACTGCAATTCGGTCGTTCTGCTGCCCTTGCTGGAGCCGACGACAATGTCATGTCCATCAATGATACCACCATCATACATTGACAAGGTCACTGTGGGCCTCATGTGCCCGTGCGATTCGTCTTCGCAACTCAGCCGAATGTCTCCATACACTGGAAGAGCGGAGTGATCTGCACGTATATAGTTTTCCCCGGTGCCGTCCTCCCTGGTCCACTGGCAGCAGTTCCAGCGCCAAAGCGAGGCCGTGCGTGATCTGTCCGGCATCCCTTTCCAGCTTGGTATATCGAGGTCAACAATTTTCAGGACCCACGGACCGCATTGACCCTCGCCCTCACCTCGCTCAAAGCGGTAATAGCCCTCCAGATACTCCATTGCGCGCAAAGACTCTTGCTTGATTCCAGCAGCGTCTGTGAAAACAGAGAGCCAGACAATGATGTCTCCTGATTCTGGTTTGAACATAGCATAATCGTGGCCATGATAAGGGCAGTCGGCTGGATTTCGGCGGCACGGCATCCTTGAAAAAGAGTAGCGGAGTACGCTCAATGACAGCAGCTCCCGGATGGAGGAGGAGCAGCGCGGTGGCTGGAAAAAGTTCAAGCTAACGCTGCAATTCCTCACAAACACTCCAGGGCACATTTAAATTTCCCCCCTACAGGATCCTGGACCGATGAAGATTGGCTGCTGCATGAATGTAGCCGTTTCAGTTTCCTACCCTGCCATGCAAACTATGGGCAGTCACTGCCAGGTGGGCCGATAGCCACTGGACACGACGAAGTCCATCCCCTCTTCGATGTAAATGCGGCGCCGAATTTCCATCCGGGGGATGGACTTCGGTGGCAGATCTCAAACTATAACTTGTTGATGAGAAAGATGTATGGCTTCATCCACCGCTGGCGTGATGAACACGTTCCACCTCCGTCGGTGGGTACGTGTGACCCAGATGCTCCATTATTGGAGGCCGGACTGCTCTTCCGCTTCGTATCATTTCCAAAATCTAAGGGCTTCGTAGCTGTCCGCAAGGTCATCGGCATCCAAGTCGTCCTCAGGTCCTCCTTTGCAAGGATGCCGTGCTTCCGGAACCGGGACGACTGCCCCTTTGGAGGCATCGATTATGCAATGTATTCGGCCACATCGGGAGACATTGTTATCTGGTACACAGATTACACAGAAGATACTGGTTCGATTGTGGAAACATTGGTGGCTTTTGAGTATATCGTAGGCCACTACGCCTTCGAGCGGGGTGACGATCTTGGTCTGAGGAGTCCGTGGCTCCTGCGCATCCTCGATTCCGATTTTCCCAGCTACGACGGTCACCCATGCAGAAGAAGGCGCACTGCTATGCTGTTGCGGTGGAACTGCTGCCACTGGACGTGGGTGGACTCCATCGGAGAGACCTATTCTCCTCGAGGAGTGCGCTCCTCTTCTCCATTGTATGGGGACATTCGCATTGGTGTGGACGACGAAAACGTGAAGATTTCCATATTCGATGGTGGTATGATTGAAGGGCAGGACATTGTGGTGAACATCACTAGGGGCGGTACAACGGCTGCAATCGACTTTACATGGAGGAGCCCCATGACTCATGAGCTAGTTCTGAGAGCAGTCGAAGTCCCATTGACAACGTGACTTGTATTCAGTAGGCACAGGGCTCAAGATTTGATGGCACAATCAGCACAGTAGACGTGCTTCAAATGCAATTCATGTGGATCAATAAAAACCTCATTGTGCCCTCTTTTTATTCTATTCTGTGTCCATCGTTCCGAGAATGCGTCATTGCTCATTTCGTTTGGGATTGGGAGTGTGGGTGGATTTTGCAAATGGCTGGTAGGCTGAAATGGGCCCCCATTGTACAGAGCAGTACCACCCTACCATTCGCGAAACATTGCCTTTCAATATATAATTCTAAATAACATTGCCGAACCTCCTTCATCGGGAGGTCCTTCTCCCCCTATGACCGTGGCACCCTAAACCCTATTCCCGCGGACACTCATTTCCGGAAAATAGTGCTGCTCATGTTTTTTTCCACACTTACGACTCTGCTCATGGCTCATGCCGCTCATGGCTCATGGCTCATGAAATAGCAGCCCCCCAAGATGTACACGAGTATTGTCAAAGAAGTGTGAGAATGTGCGCGCGGCTTTTACTCACCATCCATTTGTATTCGAGGCGTGGAAACTCCAAGATTGAAGAGTTGGAAACTCTCTAAGATAAGTACTTCAGGCCCGAGCGCAGAACAATCGTCATGACCTACAGCAGGGCAATCATGGGGGTGTTTATATGTGTTTCCCTTGGTTATTCAATGGTAACCTATCTTACCTGATAATTAAGTGTATCAGTTTGCTTTATCCAATATATTGGATTCCACAACTCATCCATTTCATTCACAAGCTTCACTCAGATCTATCTACACACTGTGATTGTATCGTAAAAGTATCCGATTGATGATTTATTCAGTATCAGGCCGAAGCAATGTGTCTCTAATCTCCTATACAATATCATTACAGCCTTGCATATATAAGCAATCTACTCATAATATCTCTATATTTCACTTACGTTCTTCATATTGCCCGATCCCCTCTCCTCTATCACCAAGAAGTCCTCCTCCGAATGATTGTCCCTCAATTCCCCGGTTCTCCCTTTATCTCCTAGCCGCGGTTATAACCGTTTCCCTCACTAACCGTGTATGTGAACTAACATGTGCCCTTCGCAGGTGTGTTACCCACAGTAGTCCCTGTCCGACTCTTGTTCCCTATGCTAGTGACAGCTGTGTCAAGCTGTGACTGGCTGTGCGACTGTGTTGGATGTTGATGTGTAGGATTGTATATGCTTTGAGGATGTGACGAATCTGGAAGGGCTGGTATGGGATCTGTGTAGTTGTTTGTTGTGTTGTGGGGGTGTGACCCTGTGTGTTTGTTTCTGGTGTGACGACTGTGACGGCTAGTCGGGATGTGTCTGGCTGTGACGACTGTGACGGGCTGATTGTGTTGGCTGTGTTGGCTCTTGTGTGGTTGTGTGACGACTGTGACGGGCTGTGTAACCTGCTTCTACAGTGCGCTGCGGTCACCCATAAGGGCCTGTGACGTCTCAGTCTGTGCAAAAATTAAGGGTACCATACAGAGTCCCGTATAAGTGTTCAAGTTCCCCGACAGTCCGCTAACTTACCCAGGCCCCCCCTCAAAAAAGCCGTGTCCTCACGGTTTGAGGTTACTATTTCATGAGCGCATGAGCCCATGAGCCTATGAGCCTATGAGCTCAATGAGCGGACATCGCGGAATTGGAATTTTCTGCCTTATTGACGGTGTTATGTCCTATACCTCGGTAATAGGGTCTTTCTCCTGGTCCAGGATGCGGAATGAGGAATTCGGGCCGTTATTCCCAGAGCAGTGTGCTAAAAATGGTGTTTTGAAGACATCCACCGGGGTTATTTCGGCACCGAAATTACCTCTTAAAATGTGATATAGTGCGGTATTTAATTGGCGAGAACGGGCAATTTCGGCGCCGAAATACCCAAGTGGAATGTGGTGAAGTGCCTTGTGCTGAAGGCTTCCATCGCAATATTGGGTGCAGTAATTTTTTTTTGCATAATTCACCCGTGGAATTTTGAGCCCAATAACGAAGGCGCAAACTGGGCTATTTCGGCGCCAAATTCCCAATAGAATGTTAGAAACGGCAGGGTTTTCATGGCTTCAAGTTCCCGGGGTCGATGGTGTGCATAAATTACTTGTAGGGTTCTTCACTGAAGTTTGCGGTCTCTTTGCTTTTATTATAGATTTTGCGTTGGCGGAAAGAAATGTAGGGAAGGACAAGCAGTCTGAACACAATGATTTTTCAAATCGTCAATATATTTCATAAGTGTTTCAGAACTGTACAACAAAAGGATCCAAATGAGACTTTGCTATGGTGAGGATCCGCTATCACTGTCCGATGCCTCCCCGCCCTCATGCAAGGATGGCTGCCTTCCACCTGCCTCGAACCTGCACTGCCGCTACCGCTGTTACTCTGAGAAGCCCTCCCCTCAAAAATACCATCCTCACCGCCGGAACTGTCCACCGGGGTGCGGAAGTCTCCTCGACATTCCCCCTGCTCTCGGACGCGGATTCTATTACGAACTTCCCTACTCTTGCCTTTCACAATTCTATGTTGGCCTCACGCCTCATTATAATTCTCTGCTCATTCCCGTATGTCAAGGCTCTACCGAGTAGGCCTATCCTCCCTCCTGATGGCTTCTTGGCAGCAGTTGTCTGCAATAGGCTGGTGAGAAAAAGGGCTTCTGGGGACTCGCGAGAGAAACGATTTTCTGGCAAAGAATGGCCGATGCGATTCTGTTCCTCCTCTGCAACAGGGTCCGATTTGAGCAAGTCTCCCAGCTTCTCCTCGTCGGACGACTCTGCAAGGCTGAGTTACGCACACAAACATAGAATGAAGTACATTAGAGAATAAACAGGGAATCATCGGCAGGTTGCATGGTCCTACAACCGAAACCAATACACTTACTATGGTGCAAACTCACTCGAAGACAGGCATTGGGGGGGGGGAAGCGGCTTCGGGCGCCCCTGAATCGAACGAATTTTCCCGGACTTCCTCCTCTTCATCTTCCTCCTCTCCTTCCACGTCCTATTCTGCGTTTTTTGGGATCCTCAGTCGGAGGCAGACGCTGAAGGCCCGCCAAATTGTAATCGTAAAAGGCCGTATCCCTCAAATGAGAACACAAATCGGTTCGACACATCCTTCCCGCCCACATACAGGCACCTGCGAATTCATACGACAACCACAACCAAAACTCAAGAATGAGTCGCTTCCTCGCACAAGCAAACAATACAGAAACGGAAATGGTGTCAATTTCAGTGCCGCATTCAATTAACGTTCTCACCTGTATTTGCAGTGACGTCAAGGACCCTGCCTTCAACATCCGTACACGTTTCCCATGAGCGTCTGGATGAATGCAGGACTCCTGGTCCTGCCATACCTCCATGGCTTGCCCGACAAATCACAAAGAATGTCCTTCTCTCCACATGGTTGAACAGGACGTTATACTCCAGTGGATCAACTGTGGAATCAAAAGTCTTCCTGCTTCACGTAATTTGAATTCGAATGTTCCTTCACGAAGCAAAATGCCTGAAAGATAAGAGTCTGCAGAGAAGGAAATGAAAACGTCAGAGGTGGCCTACATGTAACAGGGGGCAATTTTGGCCAGAAATTGACATAGCAGAGGAGAACCACAGCATACCTTCTGGCCATCGTTGAGAAGACCCTGCGTGTTGATGCAAGTCCAGAGATCTTTTTCAGGAGGGTGCTGCACTTCTCCCCGTCCATACTTTGATATCATTCTCAGTGACTTCTCCATCGGCTGCTAGCCACAACAACACAGCCAACGTCGTCCAACATGTGGCTGCGAACCCGAATGTGTGGCTCCAGTATCGTTCGTCGTACTTGTTCCACCAGGGAACTGAGCCCAGCCCCAGTATCTCTGCCCATCCGGGATATCCACAAGGATAATGTCGATGGAGGCTTTCACCGCCCTGCCCCCGACTGTGCTCTTTTTGCCGTGGCTCATCGCCACAAAATACTCCATCATCTTTGTGTTAGCCAGGAGTGTCCTCCATATCATTGCCAGTGGCCTTCCTCTTCCCCTTCCCCTGGTGGGCCTCGATCGCCTTCCTCAAACTCGTTATCTCCAGCCTTCTTGGTCAGAGCAGTTAGGAAATTTTATAACACACTCCACAATTGTGGGGGTTTGAGACTCCCTGCCGCAATCTGCACCGCACGTAGGTCTGCAAGGTTGCATCCTGTATAGTGATCTCTTTGCAGCCGACCCCCGGAGCGCTGGCCTCTTGTGAATTCGGACGAGGGTGGCCCCCTGGGTGTTTTCCGGCTGGAAATCGGTCGTTCGAATCCTCCTCATCTGGCTGAATGTTTTTGCTGCGGATTCTTCTTGGGTGTGGGGGTCTTCGTATCTTGCCCCTGTTTGCGCGTTCTTTTCTTCCTGTCCTGGGGCTGCTCAGCTGCCTGCTTCTCCATCTGCTCCTTCGCCAACGATCCGCTTGGCTGACTTTCTCAGTGCTTCTGGCTTGGCTTGCCTCCTCTGCCTTTTCAG
>CM060733.1:73968884-73991906 GCA_030704615.1 Takakia lepidozioides
CTGAGTCTCCGGTGTCAAAGCAACGCGCTTTCCTTGGTCTCTTGAGCTACTGGCTACAATAATTCGGGCATTCTTTGTACGACATCTTGAGCTTCGGGAAGCGTGCATCACCACAGAACTGATAGATTGCGACGAGGAAGAAGTAAGGATGTTTGATCCCATAAAGTCGGCCTGCAGACATTGGTGCAAAGGCCCACAATCTCTGTCGCTTGCAGAGTTAACTCTGTGCATTGACACATTCGACTCCATCCTAGGAGAGTTAGACGGCCTGTGAGATAAAGACACTCTTGCATTATGGCAGAAGTGACTCTTGGAAATAAATCCAATCTCCAGCGTGCCGAGAGGACCGGCCTTGCAAGAGAACTCGAGGGCCATGACGCCGACAAGTTAGCAGAAACCGATGTGTTCGCACAGCTCTCTATCACCTACACAATCTCTGCTGGTCTTGTCTCCCGAGACCTCCTTGTAGATCTGGTGAGCGTGGCGATACGTTGCTTACGTCTCTTCAACCAGAAGGGAGACTAACCAGCCAATGTGTCATGTAACTACACAGCGTCTCGGCCTCCGTCATTTCGAATGCCAGGACAGGAATTTGGAAATTCGTCCCTCAGCATTCTAACGTGTACTCAGCTCGCCAAGGATTCTTACTTGGATAAAATCATATTTCAGGAAATTCAGTGATACGAAATCTCCATATCCAGGCTGAAAAGGACGCTTGTGATCCAGAAGCAGGGCAGGGAATGGTTACATCCGAAGTCTCAAACTGGCAACACGAGCTAGGGCAGGCGCACCTTGGCTGAGGGTAAGAAATGCGGTTTACAAACCACATGAAACCAGGCATAGCTCACGTCCCTTTGCCTGACAGCCATCCGGAACATCAGAAACGTATTCCAGAATGCTACTGTAGCCTACTCATTCAAATGCAGATGTCGAAACAAGCACCGATACAGAAGCACAAAGAGAGCAGAATCTACCCGCTCCGTGGGCTACAGATAGAAATCGGATGCGAAAAAATGAGAAACATCGACACGCCACAGACCTCAATGGCAGAGCAAGGACTTTTTGCATCACCATTTATACATTAAGAACCATATAATCTTCTTCTAACCGCTTCTTCCAAAAACCATAGGAAGCCCCCGCAAAGCCGGGAGAGGATCACGTCCTGCACTGCCCTCCTCTCTTCAACTATTTCACCACCCCGCCACTCTAACACCTGTAATGCGCCAGCCAGACATTCATTGGCTGGGGACATGCCCATGGATGGGATGGGCCCCACTCTATTTCGCAGATATCTGTTCTATAGTTTTACATGCTGTGACTTCAAGTCAAGCTTGCTCCGACTCAAATCCTTCAAGCTACATTCAGTCAGCCTGGTTTCACTCCAACAATTCACGGTTCGTGAACGAAAGGTTCCATGGTGGCCAAATATACCGAGGGCCTGCTTGGCTCTCGGAGGGTGTGAGGTTGAGCTCAGATTGTGGGGCGCCATGATAGGGCATGCTCGTGTCCGAACCGATAAGATATACTCTCTTGCTTTTGTTGGCTCTGTAAGCACGGTGACAAAGCTTCAGCTGCGTTCTCCACTGTTCCCATATGTTCCCAGCTTATGCTCCCAACGCAGGAAGGGATGATCCATTGTGACGCCTTAAAGGCATATGGAATAAATATCAAATGCTGGTGGAATCAAACATCATCTACCACCCTCGACACATCATCTACAAACCATCTGACTCTTCAAAACCCCCCCCCCCCCCCCCCACTAAATCAACCACTAGTGGTTGTAGATTTATTGATGGTTGATTTAATGGGCAAATAGTGTGCTTAGGTGTACCAAATGCCCACGTCTTCATCCCATTTGTTCATCAAATATTCTCTAATAGGCTGTAAGTGACGTAATAGCTATGAAATGCAAGGTGCTAGGAGTAGGGTGGTGTATTTTAACGAAAGTTTGAGGTTTTCTTTGAGAATTTGAGTGTTGTGGCAATGTACTCCCCCTCTACCGGCGGTAATGATAGTCAAAGGGGCGGTGTTCCATCCATGGTGACAAAGGGCTAAAATGAGTGGTTCATATTTTTCACGTTTATACATAATTGATTGGTTAGGGTCTCTATCTTGACAAAATGCAGATTCTATTACATGAACGGTGAGGTAAGGATGTGGACTTGTTGGTATTGTTGACGAAAAAGGTAGTCCATGGATAAGTAGAATATCAGGGCATAACCTTGCTAGACAACGGAATAGAGACATGTGCAGGGTAGAAGCCATGGTGGTTAAAACGTGCCTACATTGATGAGATTAAGCCAGCTGGATTTAAGATGTGCTAGAAGAAGTTTTTGAATATGCCAAACTCATTGGTTATGTTTGGTTATATGTAATCCATGAAGTATGGGGTGCTTACAATAGAGATGTAGGTATGGCCATGTGTCTACTTTGGGGGTTGTGCATGGCATAATGTGTGTCGTGTGCATATGTAACGCTGCACAACTACATCGCTATCCAAACCAAAAACTAAACACCATCACTTATAAATTACGAGTCAAGCTAAGCACACCCCAAAAGCTATGGGGAATCGGCACTACGCGCGCCATAGCCGACGCGGGAGGCTCAACTCGAGAGAGTTAAGCCTCATCATTGCCATCTGTCGTGGAGATAAACCACGCCCAGGGGCCAACAAATCTCTTGACCCCTGGGTTGACACTTAAATCAAGCCCAAGTGTCAATATATAGAAACTATTTATTTATTAGCCAGTTTCACACTACTAGCAAATTAACTTGACATGTGCAATGCTATAATAATGGCCAAAATAGGTTTCTTTTTTTTATTACCCATGTTGGCTGTCTCAGAATCGTAGTGGTTCTCTGATTTGGGCATGAGTAATTATAGGAGATGTCCAAAAGTGGTTGGACATGACATGCATTAGGTGTGGGGAAGATATTCATTTTGATATGCATGAATTTGTGTCGGTGCGGGGTACTTGGATTCATTATTTGGTTTCTTTTGTGCATATGTTTCTAGATCCCGTATAGGTGTGATAATCTCACCGTAGTTGAGACGAGCCAGATGGATATGCGTGTGCTAAGTGAATAGGGAGGATTTACAGAAGGTTGCATGGAGCCGAGCTGAGCCATCTGGCCCGCAATCACATCCTAATATGTGTGAATAGGAGCGAACTTTATATATATGGATTTGTAGCATGAGGGATGAAGTAACTTCAATGATTGCTTTAATAAGGTTTAGATTTGGATAGTGTATTTGTATAATAGGTTTAGAGGATTTTATTGGTGAGGTAGACAGATACCAAACTGTTCGTAAATAGGTAGATTTTTATGGCATCATGGATAACCATGAGTTCTACGCCTGTGATACTTTGGCGTCTTGGGAGTCTTTTGTATGACCTCAAGTTATCTTTAATGCAGTAAGTTCCATACGTTGCTTGCGCCTCTTCGAGGGAGCCATCTGTATATATGCATTGTTGAGGTGGGAATTTCAGATGAGAGGATGTTGTGAAGTCTAGGATCGGTAGTATGTGTGTTGGTGGCAATAGTGCCCAGAGTGGCGAATTACAAGAATGAGTGAGGCGTATTTTGTCGCTTTTCTACGATTGAAACATTGGGGTATCGATCGTGGCATAATGTAAACTCAATAAAGTGGATCGCTTACTGAAATTTTCTTTAGGAACAGAGTTAACATGTACATCTGTCATTTAGATTATCAATAAAACCAAGATATTCTTTCTTGTGCCGTGAATTTAGAACAGAATCTGAAAAGGTCTGAGATTGTTTCGCTTTGATAACATCAATGTCGACAATTCTTAGTAATGAATTCAAAGATTGAAAAAGGTTTCTCAACACGAAACTCTTGTCTGTTAGTGAATTGTTCAGAGCACTACATGCTCTTGAACAAATATGGAGGGATGTGAACTAAATTTTTTGAAATACTTCGCCGTAACAAAAGAGTTTTTCGACATGAAACTCTTATCCGACTGTGGTTGTGTACAAAAACCTGCATACTTTTGAAACAATATGGAGGGATACGGACTGAGGGATTTTGTCGCGCACCTCACTTCGGTAAGCTCCCCTTCAAGTCATAGTTACTCGCTTTGATGTGCGCGCCTAACTCCCAACCTGGCCGCCAGGCCAACTCGGAGCTTCGGCTGCTCACCGGGACATAACGGTCCTTTTTTTTTCCCCCAACAGACCCTCCACCAATTTTGGCCTAGTGGAAATTCCCTTTGGTAGATGGCAGTCCGGAAAAGCTCCCCACTTCTTGGTCGCTTTCCGGCTCGCTTGCTTACTCACTAGATTTTGGTCACCAACGGGCTTGCACCGTTCTCGGGGTTACTACTCCCTATATATACTTTTGTGACTGTCCGCGGGGGTTTCACAAACAACCATGCTATTTTATGGCGAACCACCACGAAGACCCTTGATTCCCGGTGATAAGTCGCGGTGAGTCTTGGCCCACCCACCACGGCCCCATTGGACCGTGGTGAGTCCCAAGACTCCCCACGACTCCCACCACAAGGTCTCTGCCCCATGGTGAGTCCTATGCCATCCCCACTAAGTCCCACTAAGCTACCTCCACCCCTTGTGGAGCCACCCCCACCGCAACTCGGTGTGCGGGGCTCCACCTAGTGAGCGCCTCCGCCTTGCCGTGCGCATACATATCGCTACACAACTACATATCGCTATCCAAAACCACACAACATATGTGCACACCAAACACTAGTCTATCACTAGTCCAACACTAGTGCACCACTAGGCTGCCGCTAGACAACCACTAGTCACCACTAGTGCAACCACTAGTCACCACTAGTGTAGCCACTTGTCCACCACTAGGCTGCCACTAGCCACCACTAGTGCAGCCACTAGTCCACCACTAGTGCAGCCACTAGTCCAACCACTAGGCTGCCACTAGCCACCACTAGTGCAGCCACTAGTCCAACCACTAGGCTGCTACTAGCCACCACTAGTGCAACCGCTAGTCCACCACTAGGCTGTCACTAGCCACCACTAGTGCAGCCACTAGTCCATTACTAGGCTGCCACTAGTCCATCACAATGATAAGAAAAGGAATGATACAAGCATACAAGCTCTCTCAAACTCACACACTCGCACATGAAAACATCACTCATATCTTAAGTCAAGCCAAGTGCACCCCACGCCATGGGGAATCCACACTACGGCGCCATAGCTAGACGCGATGAGGCTCAACTCGAGAAAGATGAGCCCACCGCGATCTGCCATGAAGATAACAACGTCAGGTGCCCAAACATGTATTGGCCCCTGGATTGACACTTGGGTCAATCCCAAATATCAATATATAAAAGCTAGCTATTTCCTAGCTAACTTCACACCAGTGGTAAAATAACTTGACAGCTGTCGTGCGCATACATATTGTTACACAACTACATCGCTGTCCAAAACCACACAACATATATGCACACCAAACACTAGTCTATCACTAGTCCACCACTAGTGCACCACTAGGCTGCCACTAGTCACCACTAGTGCAGCCACTAGTCCACCACTAGGCTGCCACTAGCCACCACTAGTGCAGCCACTAGTCCAACCACAAGGCTGTCACTACCCACCACTAGTGCAACCACTAGTCCAACCACTAGGCTGCCACTAGCCACCACTAGTGCAGCCACTAGTCCAACCACTAGACTGCCACTAGCCACCACTAGTGCAGCCGCTAGTCCACCACTAGGCTGCCACTAGCCACCACTAGTGCAGCCACTAGTCCATCACTAGGCTGCCACTAGTCCATCACAATCGCCCCCCTAGCTGGCGCTTAGGTCCCTCTAAGTCTAGGTAGCCATAAGATGTGATAGTGGCCATAGCCTCACTAGGTCCTCCAGCATTGTCCCTACTACACTCAAACTCAATAGATCAAGAGGCCGGGTACAAGAGTTGCCCCATCGTTAGTCACCGTCTTGCAACCTGTGAACTTGAGCCTAAGATCTTGGGTATTGACTCCTATGAGCTTGGCCTCCCATGTCTTGTGAGCTGTCACTAGTCATATCCACTGCCACTATCCCAAGCAGGGTGGACATAACCAATCTCCATCAGGAACCCTCTCAAGAGGTGGTGTCAAGCATCCCATGTGCCAACCTCTTGAGCATCGATCACACACCAGCATAGTGGTGACACCACGAGCATACCCACATAGCATGCAACGCAACCCTGCAGGTACCACTGCAAGGTTGGGATCTATCCTCCCATCCACATGTGGATGGTGACATGTCGCACAATTACGCACATGGTCCTTTCATACCATGCCATCTCGACCCTCCAGAATTAACACTCCTGAAGGCAACACCTCCCTGACCCTTAGAATCACACGTCCTGCTGTGACATCCAAGGTCGTAGGCGTTGTTTGCTGCAGATACACATAGTCTCCAGGGTGGAAACGCCGAACACCTGGCCGATATCCCCTCCACGTATAGTGGCATACCTCAATGTGTCTCGGTGTTGGGCAATAGCAAGGTTCTCAAAAACCATAGGCATGACCCTCTTGAATAACTCTGCCCGCTGGGCACATGCTTGTGTCCACACATCCGGATCATCAAGGTTGAGGACTACTGCAGCCTCCCTGTGAATAGACGCAGGCAAATCTGGCTCTCGGCCAAAGAGAAGAAAATATGGTGAGAAGGAGGCAAGTGATGCTTGCTTGCTAAACGTGTAGCCCATGGCTAGCCAAGGTACTTGAAGATCCCAATCTCCTAGGTGTCATTTTTGCAAGCCATACTTGCGCAAACCCTCTTCACCGTCTGCACCACTCTCTCTACCAAGCCATCGGCCTCAAGATGATCCCGAGAAGTGGTACGGTGGTCTATTAAGGCTTTATCACACAAAGCCTGAAACCCCCCCCCCCCCCCCCAAGAACTCTCTCCCTTGGTCCGTGAGTACCTCAGCTGGAGCACCGGATCGGCTAAGCACACGATCCAGGAATGCATACGCAGCCCCCTCACTAGCCTTGTCAGGCAATGGAACCAACTCAATCCACTTGGAGAAGTGCTCCACCATCACCAACACATATCTGTGGTGACGCATCGTCAGTGACAAAGGCCCTACGAAGTCAAGACTCCACCTGTAGCCCAATCCTATGATGGGTAAAGGATGCAACTGTGGTGTAGGGGCGTTGAATGAAGCACGCACCCTGTCACACACCATGCACCTAGCCACGAACTGTTGTACCTCTGTGTGCATACCACGCCACCAATACTGCCCCTGCAGTAAACTATGAGTGCGTCGCACTCCAAAATGCCCCAACTCCTCATGGGCATGCCGCACTAACCGTGCACGCTGTGTTGGGTGAGGCACGATCCTCACCCGACCATCCTCCCACACTCGAAGCAGGTGTATCCCCTCCCACTTGAACCTCTTGGCTCGTTGTAAGATCCGATCCCTCTCCTTGGCAGTCACACTAGCTGTCGTGTCTCCAGTGCGGAGGTAATCCAACACAACCGAATCCTCATGTATATCTCTGGCACCACCTGGCTCATCACTAGCCTCAGGGTCCTCAGACACTACATCTACAGTCATCCTGCTGGTTCGTGCATGGATTGCGACTCAATCCATCCGCATCCCTATTGACCAAACCTGGTCGATGCACAACCTGAACATGTCTCTCATGCTCCTCCACCGTAGCACGAGAGGCAAAGCAATTCCTGTAAGCCTCAGGAACCCCCATATACGTCGTCTCTCTCCTCTAGTGACAATAGATCCAATGTCAGGCTCCCAATTGCCCTTCGTAACTGCAACCTTAAGTCCAGTAGACTTAGAGGTAGAGGACGCGTCCCGTGGTTGCTATGCCGCAACCTCTGAGCAGTACTCCCTGCCTGCTCAGTCAATGACAAGGCCTCATCCTGCCCCATCATCTCATCCTTGAGGACCTCCTCAACCCGAGAAGAATCCCCAACCTCATCCATCACAGCCGTCTTGGCTGCCAACTCCCTTTGAACCTCGAGCACCTCCCACGTGTGCCATGGATGTCTACACTCCGTGGTCCTCACCGGCTCGCCCCCACTCACTGCCTGTACCGTCTCGGTAGGCAGAGAGACCGTCAAGGGAAGTGCACTCCGCACTCTACGTTGCTCAGCCATAGCCAAGCTGATAATCCAGGTCAAGCAATTTAGATCCATCGCTTGCCCCAACACCTGACGACGTGATGCCTCAGAAAGAGAAGGCACCGCCGTGGTCCCAATGGAAAAACCCATAGTCCGCTCTTGCTCGTCGGCATTAGGCTCCACTAACTGCTACAACTGAGCATCCCATAGGAGGCCAGGTCCGCTATCCGGAAAGCATGCGATCCTGGGAAGCTGAGCAGTGTAGGTAGTGCTGCTTGTGGTCGACCCACCTTGTTTGTCTGTAGTTTGTGGATATCAGCAGGCCTTGCCAGGAGACATTTCGTTGCTGGGGGCGCAGGATTTGGAGCGGGTTGGCTCCATTGATTTGGTAGTGGCAGGTTGGCCCTGCCAAGGGCATTTATCAGCCGGGCATGGCAATGGATTGCGAGACTCGAGGTCGGGTCTGGTTTGGAAGATGGTGCGGGTTTTGCGCCACTTACAGCTTCATCAAGTTGTATCTCCAGCATACATCTTGGAGAATGTGCCACTAATGGGCAATCCTCTGAATGAGTGTTGTCATCCAACAACTCTCCAGGCCAAGTCGCTACAGCTATGAATACTGCCAGTGTTGGCATCTTGCCTCGCTGGGCAACCGCAACTCCTCCTATGAATGTCATAGGGAGCTGCACACGCCAGCCTTCCCCTGACTGCCATCCAGGCCTATAGGAAGCTAACTCCTCCCAAAAATCCAGGGTGAAGCCCATGGGGTACAACACTGCCCCACCAACAAGAACATTGTACGAGACCGCGTCTGTCACAATGGCCTTGGCTCTCATCACTGAGCCATCTGTAGGATGATCCAGCTGTAGTCTGATAGCCAACTCACGCCGTATCATGCCCCGAGCCTACTCTGATCCTCCCAGAGATGTCTGTATCTGGAAAGGGCACGGCTCCATATCCGCCTCCGTGAGGCCCAAGCCTGCAATAGTAGCTCTGCCCAACATCAATGGCTGAGCTCCCGAGTCCAACAAGACTCGCAGTGGTCGGTACCTCTTGCCTGCCGGTCCACTCAAACAGAAAATGCCATCCTGGTGGTCTAACATGACAACTCCAGGTGTCACCATGGCGCACTCAATGGCTGGCCTAGCTGACAGCTCCATCAACCTGATAGCTGCAGCTTGCCATGGCGCTGCCGTGGCAGTCTTGACCCTCACATCTGAGGATCCCTCCGGCACTACACCTCCCACTAT
Organism: Takakia lepidozioides; assembly: GCA_030704615.1. Lineage (NCBI taxonomy): Eukaryota > Viridiplantae > Streptophyta > Takakiopsida > Takakiales > Takakiaceae > Takakia > Takakia lepidozioides. The sequence continues at coordinate 73,978,210 of CM060733.1, forward strand.
CTCCGCAGAAGATGAAGTAACCTCCTCACTCTCACAGAGTGTTGCTGCCAGCCTGAACACCTCAGTTGGTCTTACCCCCAGCGTCGCAATCATGGTAGCCGAGAACAATGGAGCCTGGCACACAGCTGTGGCCGCCCCCAGCAGCACACTAGCTGTCGTAGCCTTGGCAACACTAGGTAGTGGTGCTGCCCGTGTAACTCTCCCCAATGGCATAATAACCTCCGCCTCGGTAACAGTCGGGCGAGAACTAGGTGCCATGGACGGCGTCGACACTGTCTCCGCCAATGTGAATGACTGAGGAAGCTTGGCCTGACGGCTTGCCTCCCCACGATGTGGATCCAACTCCACCTCTGCACCCTGTGGCTCAGGAACTCGTGCTGCTTCTTAAGTCACTGCCGCAGCTGAGTCCACTTGCACTAGTGGTAATGCTGCCCCGCACATAGTGGTAGTGGTAGTGGTAGTGTTGCCCGACACTAGTGGTAGTGGTGCCCCACCCATAGTGGTAGTGGTAGTGGCACCCCTCACTAGTGGTAGAGTTGCCCCGCACATGAATCCCATGCCTCCTAAGTCTCCTCCCTCGGGAGCAGAAGGTGGACCATCCAGCCTTGGAGCCGGTACCACCTGAGCTGTGGCCATGGCAGCGAGCCTCTGCTCTAGCTGCTGAAGCCGGTTGGCCATGCCTTGATCACCACCCTGATCTCCGCGTCCTTGGTCATGTTGAGCCTGCCCTTGGCCTGCACCTCATGCCTGGCCACCTCGTCCTCTCTGGGCTGCTCCACCTCACCCCCGGCCACCATTGTTCCCTTGGAACTGGCATGAGCGCAACTCAGGGTGCAAACCATAGCACTGGGCCTCTCCATGCCCGTACCTGCCACAATGCCCACACTGCACCTGTGCAGGTTGTGCTGGTGCCAAACCATTGTCTCCCTTTGGGCAATCCTTCTTGACATGAGGTCCTCCACATGTCCAGCACACCACATCCGCCCGTTGTTGGCCAGCAAATGAAGGGAGAGACCCCTGCATCTGAGGTCCTCTCTGCCCTTCCATGGGCTTCACCTGAGCCCCTTTGCTGCCTTGAGCACGTTGAGGTAGTGGCTGGCTAGGAGCACCACTACGTGCCTCCTTAGCAAATCCCACCATGACCACTCGTTCCTCCACCATGTTGAGCTCTATCCGCTCTGCCAGCAAAAACACATTTGCTAAGGTGGGTTGGGCCACTTGTAGGAGAGTTGCATCCCGCACCCTTCTCTTCAGCTCCTTGTCCAATATCCCGTACTAGAATTGGACTGCCTGAGCCTCCGTAACCCCTTGGGTTACATTAATCAAGCGCCTCATGCGAGTGAAAGCCTCCCTCAAGCTCTCAGTAGGCTTCCGTTGGAACTCTTGCAAGCTCCTCAACTTCTCTATCCTCACCCTTTGGTAGTTCCTTCTCAAGTCTTCGAAGAACTCCACAACAGGGTTGAAGGCAGGCACCGCCATTGGTGCTGGGTGCAGCAGTAGCTTGGGTGGCCGTCATAGTTGTTGTACCACTAGTCCCACTACTGCTCGTGGAAGCTGTTGTTGTAGCTGCTGGTGCAACTGCCGGTGTGGCTGCTGCCCTTGTGCCTCTAGTGCCTCTAGTGATGGAGACATAGTCAGGTGACCAATACATCCTCCACTCCTCGATCTCAACATCGTGCCCCCGCCTAAACTCATGGTAATCGTCCATGGGCGGCCCCTTAAGGTACTGAAACAGCCCCTTCCATGCCATGAAAGGCGTAAACAGTTGTGGATTGCGCATTTGCTGCAAGTCACGCCAACTATCAAAATCTTGGATAAAATCATCCAACTCAATGGTGCTCACCGCCCCAGAATACCTTCGTGGCCCCTTGGTGGCTCCATACATCTCCTCCATCGTGTCCCACAACAATGGCAAGGAAACAACTTGCACCGCCGGTGTGGTCTTCCTGATTCATAATCCGAATCATAACCTTCCGTAGAAGACACAGGAGGTGAAGGTGGCCTAAACCGCACACCTCGTCTCGTATACCCGCTAGTATCGCTAGTGTTCGTACCGGCACTTTCCCCATCAACTAGTGGCACCTCCGTGTTGACAAACTGACACTCAACCGGTCATGAACATGTCTCTAATCCCCTCTCCACAAGGTAACCGGGTAGAGAACCTGATGCGGCTTATGGTTTGGAATACTAGGTTCCTAACATAGCCTGCACCTGTACCTGCATCCACCGCAGACACTCCTATGGTTGGCTGGTCATCACCTCCAACCTCACCACAGGAGAAACAAAGATGGTCTGACTGGTCATCACCCCAGCCTCACCATCGACAACATGCTCTAGGGTGGGATCGGCGATCAAGCCCGAGTCCACCACCTATAAAATCAAGCGCCCACACAAAACTAGCATGGCGCACAATCAAGCATGCAGTTGTGGAGGGGATCCAAACACAAGAATGAAAACAACAACTCCCCCAACACCAAAAATAACTCCACAGTGTCGCTCCTGCAACCCAGCCCAAACCCGGACTGACTTTTGTCTCCACCTACAAAAAGGTCTCGGCCTACAGAGAAGGTGAAAAACTACGAGGAAGAGAAGCTAAAGCAATGCCTATCCCAAGCACGCTCTCATCCCAACACCCTCTTTTTTCCTCTCTTCTCTCACTTGCATGACCATGAGAGCATCCTGTAGACACTCCTCAAACCGCCCTCCACGAGCTCATGAAACTTGGCCTCCAAGGCCCCATGCAAGCCTCCACAGGGTCCGCCAGTGCCTCCTTACGTCCACCAGTCATTCCTCCGAATGGAATTACCTCAGGAAACGACACCGTTCACTGAAGGTTCAAAAATGGAGCAAATAGAGGTACATATAGGCCCCAACAACATTCTGTCCAAAGGAATTACTTGCAGGCTGGTCTTCCCCATAGTTAAGAATTGGGCGAAAACCCGAAAAGATTACCTGCATGGAAGTAATCCCCTTTGTTAAGACGCAGCAGGGAGGCAATTCCGACTTTTCTGCCGGATCAGCTAGCTCAAAACCGTTGTTCTTCAGAGCCCAGCCTCCCCATCAAGGTCCCACGAAACGAGTGAAAAAAGATTTTATTTATTTTTTATTTTTATTTTTTTTTCACTCTAACTGTTCGCGGCCTTCCGTGGCTCCAACCGCCACGACTCCTCACGGCCCGCCCTAGGCACTCGTTGGCCACGGGCTGCCCAGTGATACCCCGTGGTACCACTCCCACAAGCCTTCACGGCCCGCCATCCCCACGATCTGGTCACCGTGCCCACCCGTTGTATCCGCACCACGACTTCCAACGGTCACGGTCAACGGTCAACCATCACAACCTGGGCTCGTGGTATCTCATGATACCGCCCCAACGGACCATCACGACCACTATTCCTTGCGATCCCTGGAACTCCCAACGAGTTCCCATGCGTTCCCGAGACGTTCCCGGCGTTCCCACGCGTTCCCGAGCTGGGGTTTGCTCTTGCACCTGCTGCCGACGAGCTATGGCTTCTTTACAAACTTGGTGCACCTGCATTTCTCATGCATCTCCCTTGGCTCTAGGGCGCCTCGTTGCTGCCCTTCCAGCCCCGTTCTTGCCACTCCAAGAGCCCTTACACTACTGAGTTTCAGATTGAAACTCCAACTCAGCACATGTTTCACAAGTGCACTGATTTGCACACAAGAGGGACCAGCCCCCTCTCTTCACTCATACCTCTTCATGAGCTTGGAGCTGAAGCTCTCAACGGGCTGCAATGCATCTCCTTGCAGCTCCACCATTCGGCTGCTCCTCATCTACCCGCAACAACTGATTTCGGGCAGAAATACTTGGAGCTGATCATGTCATCTAACTAGCTAACTTCACACCAGTGGTAAAATAACTTGACAGCCTCCTTGAGTGCCTTGGGCACTCAAGGGTGCTTCAGCACCCCGTACCTATTGCTGCCACCGCCCCCACCACAGGGGCAGCCCTTCTGCGTCCCGACCCCCTGCCCTCAAGGCAAAGGGCCGGGACACACACCCCTACCAACAGGGAGTCGATGTCCTCATCGACTTGTCTATTTTGTAGAAACGAACAACCAAGTTGTGGCGTCCCACATCAAGGAGTTTGTTTCCGCACCATGGCGTCCCATGGCAAAGAACCAAACCCCACACTTGACTCTACTCTCCACTAGCTAGTTCGGCCAACTTCCTCCAAGTCCCGGCCAAGGGTGGAGCCTCTCAAGCTCCTCCCAGTGCACTCTTCTTGGCCCACTTCAAGGCCAAGGAACGATCCTCCTCAAGGATCGAATCGTCTTACTGCAACAACATTGCTTGCGACCGCTCGTGGTGCCGCTTTTGGCATCACCTTGAGCAAAGGTTCACCTTGAACCCTTTTTTACTAGGAAGATAACCTTGAACTAACCGTGCGCCCCAATCACTACAATTGGGTCCGCCTTAGAATGCTGGCCTGAGGTAAGGGAACACGCCAAAGCCGCACTACAACTTCGTCCTGAGGCTACACGATTATAGTACGTGAACAGAAGCACGTAGCTTCCACGTTAGCCTGCACTACAAGGCAACCCCCTCGGTAGCGTAGTTATAGTACGCGCACGCGCCAGGTGCGCACTAGCACGTGAACTCCCAAAGAAGGCGCAAGTTTCCTTGCCTCTTGGATGGGAGTCATTCGATTTCGGCACTATGCAAACACACAATTAATCCAATTTACCTCTACCACTTTGTAAGCTAGCATGCATTCTACACACTAGCCAAACAAACCATGCATCACCATTCCAAACAAAATAGGACGCACAACATTTGGGAACCATTTAATTTATAACAAAATTTGTACAATACAAGTTTTTGCAATCGGGTTCCTGAGCTTAGCTAAGCCGGGCTAAGCAAGCATTTCCTCCCCCCACGCTCCAAGGTTGATGTCCCCATCAACGCTTCTTTCACTTTTGAGGTCGCCCTTCGAAAGCTGCAACAGCCTCGGATGCGTTTCTTATTTCTGAGGCACGCACCCAAGATGCCTCTACATGATTATAGTCCATTCCATTTCACGAGATACTCCATTTCTCGATTCTTGAACCTCCTCGACTTAAGCACTACCTCCACCTCATACTCATGTTCATTTTCATGGTCCAACAGCACAGGTGGCGGACGCAACACTTGATGCCGATTCGGACGCACTTCATCTTTGAAGTAAGACTTCAAAAGAGAGACGTGGAATACTGGATGCACCTTGCTGTTTGCCGGCAGCTCCAATTCATACACATCCTCATTCATAATCATCCGGATATGAAAGGGTCCCGCATACGGAGGTACGAACTTCGGACTCACTTCCGGAGGTAGTCGGAAATTCTTGATGTTCAACCAGACCTCCGTGCCTGCCTCAAACTTAACTTCCCTCCGCTTCCGATTCGCCTGCATTTCATACCGTTTCCTAGCTTTAGCAATGTTGTACTTTGCGAGCTTTAACAAACGCTCACGTTCTTCCAGTACCGCCGCTGCTGCCGGTTCCTCAACGTCCTGGGCAGCCCAACTTGTCGGCACCAGAGGTGCTTTTCCATAGACCAATACGAAAGGGGAAACTCCCGTTGCGGAGTGTTCCCGAGAGGTGCACCCCAGCCAACCTGTACCAGCCACGTACGTGCACATGAGGGGATATTTTTAACCCCCCATGTACAACATTATACATACATAGGGGGGTAAAGCAACACCTTAAATATAAGTCTACAGCAAGGTTTAGCATGATTAGGAGGGCAGCGTAGTGGTAAGGGTTACCAATGCCACGACTCTCATCGTGGGTTCAAATCTCATGGTGTTTTGAATTTTTCGAAAACTTTGAAAATATGTATATATCACAATGTAGATTTGAGCCCAAGACCACCTACACACCTCGACCAACTCCATACCACTAGGCTGGTCCACGGTTCTTGAAACAATTTTAATGTTAAACAGTAATATACAATAAAGACAATATTTTGTTTTGTATCATTGTTGAGATCTCCCCAACCGCGGGGCCCCAGCCCTGGTATTTGGTACCATTGGAAAGCCCTCCATGAGGAGGGGTGCACTGGCTTGGTCTCATAATTTTGGAACTTGCAATGTGGGAGATATGAAATTTCAAGTACTTTTGGTTGTTGGAAACTCGCGAAAAATAGCAAAATGGGCTTTCTTGCAACAATTACTGGCCATTTATTTATCCTTTGTACACGGGGACATAAATGTAAATAATTGGGGGTTTTTTTTTTTCAAATATGGCATGAACACAATATTGTTTGTAGGGTCCTTGAGATCTCCCAAACCGCAGGGCCTCTAGCCACGATTTTGGTACCGTTGGAAAGCCCTCAATGGGTAGGGATGCACCGACTTGGTTTCATAAAATTTGGACCTACATAGTAATACAGGCCGAGGTCTGTTTTTAAATGAATAAACTTGATATAATAAAAAAATACATATACATATTTGAGGGTATTTTTTAATGATTCAAAAAAGAAATATACATACAGCAGGGGGTACTTTTTTAAAATTATAAATTTCTATATATTTACAGGAGGGGATTTTATAATCTTCAAAATGTATGTACAGAGGGGGTATAAATGATCCAAGGACCCGTATACATGGGGTTTTTTTATTAGGCGGCGAACGCACGTGATACGGACATTTTATAAAGAGTGCACCCCCCAGGGGAGTGTTTTGTGTTATTATAACAGAACTCTGTTGCATCCAAGTGTTCCACCCAGTCCGATTGGTCTACCGACACGTAATTCCGTAAGATTTGCTTCACCACGGAATTCACCCTTTCCGTTTGGCCGTCTGTCGTAGGTCGGAAGGCGGTGCTTATCTTGAGCCTCGTCCCCATCTTCTTCCAAAGTGCCCTCCAAAATTTACTTGTAAACTTTGGATCACGGTCCGAGACAATATCCTTCGGGAGTCCATGATGCTTGAAGACGTGGGCGAAGTAAAGTCGCACCGTCTCTTGCGCCGTTGCCGTCTTCTTGGTGGGAATGAAATGGTCCATTTTACTGACCTATCCACCACCACCATGATTGCATCGAATCCTTTTGACAGCGGCATAGCAGTCATGAAATCCATCGAGACACTTTCCCAAGACCCCTCTGGAATCGGCAAGGGTTGTAACAGCCCCGCTTGCTTTTTACACTCGCTCCAGTTTTGTTGGCATGTGGTGCATGTCTTCACATACTCCTCGGCCTCCTCCCTCAGTTTGAGCCAGAAATACTCTTTCTTTAAGAGTGTCGCGGTGCGCTTGGCTCCGTCGTGGCCCGCAAGCGGGCCATCATGACATTATCTCAAGAGGCTATCTTTGATCCCTCCCTTCGACACGTAGAGATGCTTTTGCTTATACCGGAGCAGTCCATTTTGCAAGTAAAATTGCGATTTAACCCCTATCCTCAAGTCCCGCATCACAGAATTCGCCATCTCATCCTTCCGGAAGCCTTCCGGATCTTCCTTTGGAGCGCCGTCTCACCCTTGTACACCAACACGAGCTGTTGCTTTCTACTTAAAGCATCAGCCACCACATTGTCTCGTCTCGGTTTGTACTGGATATCCACGTCGAACAATGCCAAAGTGTCTTGCCACCTAATTTGTTTTGGGGACAACTTAGGCTGCGTGGCAAAATACTTCACCGTGACATTGTCCGTGAACACCTTCACCGGGTTAGAACCAATATAGTGGCGCCAAAACTCAAGGCAATGCACCACCGCCTTCATTTCTTTCTCGTGCGTAGGCCACCGTCGCTCCACTTCATTCAATTTCTTACTTTTGTAAGCCACTGGATGTCCATCCTGCATGAGTATACCCCAATTGCAAAGTCCGACGCATCTGTATGGATCTCAAATGGACGGTCGAACTCCGGAATTTTGAGGACTGGAGCTTCCGCCATCCGCTGCTTCAACTCGGCAAAAGCTTGGCCACAAAAGGTGTTCCATACCCAGACCTTGGATTTACACAGGAGGTTTGACAACGACCCCGAGATCTTGGCGAAATTTCTCACATACTTCCGGTAATAGGAGGCGAGTCCTAGGAAGGATCGCACTCCCGGGACCAAAGTCGGAGGTTCCCAGTCCAAGATCGCCCTCACCTTTCTGTCATCCATTTTGATCCCATCATGTGTAATCACATGCCCCAGGAACTCCACTTTTGTAACCCCGAATTCGCACTTTGAAGCTTTGGCATACAGCTTACCTTCCCGCAATTTCTGGAACACCCTTTTTAGGTGCTCTTCATTTGTTTTCGAGTACACCAAGATGTCGTCGATGTACACGATCACAAAGTCATCCAACCACTCCTGGAAAAGGCTGTTCATTAGCGTGCTAAAGGTCACGGGTGCGTTGGTGAGCCCAAAAGGCATTACCAAGAACTCGTACGAACCATATCTTGTCCTGCACGCGGTCTTCTCCTCATCTCCTTCCGCCACTCGAATTTGATGATAGCCGGAGTGCAAATCGATCCGGCTAAAATACTTCGCTCATGCCAACCGATCGAAAAAGTCGTCGATCCTTGGCAAAAGGTATCGGTTTTTATAGTCACCTTATTCAGAGCCCTGTAATCGACACATATTCGCAGCGTCCCATCCTTCTTGTCTGCGAATAGCACCGGGGCTCCATAAGGTGACTTACTTGGCCGGATATACCCCTTTGACATTAGATCCTTGAGCTGAGTCTTCAGCTCGACCAACTCTCTGTGGCTCAACCGGTAGGGCGTCTTGGCAGGCGGCTCCGATCCCGATATCACCTCAATCTTGTGGTCAACTCCCCGTCGCGGTGGCAGGCCGCTTGGTAAATCCTCTGGCATCACATCCTGGTATTTCTCCAAGATCCCCTTGATCCAATCTGGGCTCGGCTCTCCATCGCCTTCTCCTTTCATTTGTCTTACGTAAAGCAAAAACTGGGGCTCGTGTGGCTCCTCCACGGCCCACTCCCTTACTGATAGAAGGTTTATTCGCCCTCCTACGGGTTTGGGCGTTTCCTACATTCGTAAAATTTCGCCACCATTCCCACACGGCAGCGTGATTACTCTCTTGCGGCCATCTATAACCGCTCCGGATTTGCTGAAAAAGGTCATCTCCAAAATGAGATCCACTCCATCGATCTCGCAAATGGTGAAGTTCTCACGTCCCTCTCAACTCTCCAGTTGAAGATGAACATCGAACGCCAACCTCGTCGCCAATTGTGGTTCTCTTTTGGCAGAACGCACCTCAATAGAGGCCCCCACGTCACTTGTCGGGAGCCCCAGCTTTCGTGCCATTGCCGGTGTCATGAAGGAGTGCGACGCTCATGTGTCCACCAACAACAACACGTTAGTTCCGGAAATTATCCCATCTACGAACAATAATTGACTCCCTTTACGCAGGGCGCCAGTTTCCTGATACAACTCACAAGAGTAGTTGCCTACCTTGCAAGTCTTAGCGACCACCGCTTCCACCTGGAATCTTCCGACAGCTATGTGGTCGCCTGAGTCATGTTCAATTGTCGGGGTTTTGCGCACTTCTTAGCCATGTGCCCGGGCTCCCCGCAATTAAAACACACCCATCAAAGGTCGCCTTCTGTCCGCCATAAGCCGCCGCACCTGATTTTCCTTTCAGAGCACTGGGTGCCGCCTTGACGTGAGAAGGACCTCCCTTCGATTTCCACGTGCCATTGTCGCCGCGTGGCCTATCCCACTTTTTTTCCGGTCGGAATGAGTCACCCTCCCGCCGGTCTTCTTGTGGTTCAGCTCCGTACGGCCTTGTCTTTCGCCCCTAGGGACATCCAAGAAACATTCAGCCCTCTCAATTGCCTCGTTCAAAGTCTTAGGTGGCTTCTCCTCCAACTTCCGCCTGGTCCATGGGGTCAGTTCCGCCAGAAAGTTGAAGGCCATTTCTGGTTCTGCCATGTCCGCGACTTCGAGCAACAGCACATTGAAAGCCTGAACATATCCCCGAATGTCATCCGTTTGTTTCAGATTCCTCATCTTGTCTCGGGCGAGCTAGGACGCGTTGAGGGGCACAAACTATCTCTTCATTAGTTCCTTGAACTCACTCCAGTTCAAGGTTTCCGGGTTTGGACCTCGGTCGTGAAGGCATTTCTGCCACCATTGTTGAGCATAGCCCCTCAAATAGGTGGGAGCCACCTCCACCCGATTCTCGTCACTCAACTTGGCCGCTCGGAAGTACTGCTGTAGCTCCAAGTGCCAGGTGTTGAGTGCCTTCTGATTTCGGACGCCCTCGAGGTGTCGGGTTCCTTAGGCTTCACCTTAAACTTTGCCTTAGTGGAAGTGGCATTAGCCGCCCTCAACACGTCTTTCAACGTCCCGCCAAACTGCGCCAACAACCCTTCCCAAAAGGCTGCTGGCATGATCTGTCGGAGCTCTTAGGGATTCCTCGAGCTCCGACTCCTCAGATTCCTCCCATTCTTGAGTGGCCTTGCTTTCAAAAGCATGAATCGCTTCCTCAAATGGCCGCTTCGGTGATACGTCACCCCCATCGGACTCACCAAGATCATCATCTTTCGGGCCGTTCCGCTTCGCTTTGGCTTGCCCGACCCCATGATGAGGCCGATCCCAAGGACGATCGCGTACTGAACTCCAAGCTCTGATATCAAGTGTCGTGCACCTCACTTCGTAAGCTCTCCTTCAATTACTCGCTTGATGCGCGCGCCTAACTCCCAACCAGGCCGCCGGGCCAACTCGGAGCTTCAGCTGCTCAACGGGACATAACGGTCCCTTTTTTTTCCCCCAACAGACCCTCCACCAATTTCGGCCTAGTGGAAATTCCCTTTGGTAGATGGCAGTCCGGAATAGCTCCCAACTTCTTGGTCGCATTCAGGCTCGCTCGCTTACTCACTAGTTTTTGGTCACCAACGGGCTTACCGCGTTCTCGGGGTTACTACTCCCTATATATACTTATGTGACTGTCCGCGGGGGTTTCACAAACAACCATGCCATTTTATGGCGAACCACCACGAAGACCCTCGATTCCCGGTGATGAGTCGCGGTGAGTCTTGGCCCACCCACCATGGCCCTATTGGACCGTGGTGAGTCCCAAGACTCCCCCGACTCCCACCACAAGATCTCCGCCCATGGTGAGTCCTATGCCACCCCTACAAGTCCCACTAAGCTACCTCCACCCTTGTGGGAGCCACCCCCACCGCAACTCGGTGTGCGGGGCTCCACCTATGAGCGTCTCCGCCTCCTTGAGTGCCTTGGGCACTCAAGGGTGCTTCAGCCCCCCGTACCTATTGCTGCCACCGCCCCCACCACAGGGGCAGCCCCTCTGCGTCCCGACCCCTTGCCCTCAAGGCAAAGGGCCGCGACAGATTTGAACTCCTTTGCCATAAAAAAAAGGGTTTCTCAACACAAAACTCTTGTCTGACAGTGTTATGGTTTACGAATCTGTATGCTTTAGAACCAATAGGGAGAGATATGAACTCAGTGATATGAAATGCTAGTTCAACGTAGCAAAACACGAAACTCTTCTCTAATAGTTTTTTGTTTAAAAACCTGCATGCATGTGGAACAATAAGGAGGGATACTAATTGAGGGATTTGAACTCTTTAGCCTTGACAAAAGAGTTTCTCAACACGAAACTCTCGTCTAACATGTTTTGGTTCAAAAGCATGCACAAAGATTGCATGCTTTTGAACCAATATGGAGGGATATGGACTGAGGGATGTGAACTTATTTGTCTGCACAGAAGTTTCTCAACACGAAACTCTTTCTGACAGTGTTTTTGTTCAAAACCTGCATGCTTTTGAACCAATATGGAGATAAACGGAGGAGGGATTTGAATTGCATCGCCATAACAAAAGAGTTTCTCAACACGAAACTCTTCTCTCATAGTGCTTTTGTTCAAAACCTGCATGCTTTGGAACCAATATGGAGGGATATGGACTGAGGGATTTGAATTGCGTCGCCATAATAAAAGAGTTTCTCAACACGAAACTCTTTTCTGACAGTGTTTTGTTAAAAAACGTGCATGTTTTTTAACCAGTATGGAGTGATATGGACTGAGGGATTTGAATTATTTGCCATAACAAAGAGTTCTCAACACGAAACTCTTCTCTGACAGTGTTTTTGTTCAAAAACCTGCATGCTTTTGAACCAATATGGAGAGATATGGACTGAGGGACTCTTTCGCCTTGACGAAAAAGTTTCTCAACACGAAACGCTTCTCTGATAGTGTTTTTTGTTCAAAAATGTGCATGCTTTTGAACCAATATGGAGGATATGGACTGAGGGATTTGAATTTACTTCGCCATAACAAAGAGTTTCTCAACACGAAACTCTTCTCTGACAGTTTTTTTATTAAAAAACCTGCATGGTTTTCAACCAATATGGAGGGATATGGACTGAGGGATTTGAATTGCTACACCATAACAAAAGAGTTTCTCAACACGAAACTCTAGTCTGACAGTGATTGTGTTAAAAAAACTACATCATTTTGAATAAATATGGAGGGATATGAATTGAGGGATTTGAACTCTTTGCCGTGACAAAAAAGTTTCTCAACACGAAACTACATGTGACATTGATTTTGTTCAAAAACCTACATACTTTTGAACCAATATGGAGGGATATGAACTAAGGGATTTGAACTCATCTACCGTAGCACAAGAGTTTCTCAACACGAAACTCTTGTCTGACAAGGGTTTTGTTCAAAATCTGCATCATTTACTTAATCAAAACTCTTGTCTGAAAGTGTTTTTGGAGGGATTTGAACTGGTTGGCCGTAATAAATTTCAACATGAAACTTTTGTCTGATAGTGTATCTGTTAAAAAACAAGCATGCTTTTGAGACAATATGGAGGGATATGAATCGAGGGAATTGAATTGATTTCCTGTAACAAAAGAGTTTCTTAACAAGAAACTCATGTCTGATATTGTTTTTGTTCAAAAATTGGCATGTTGTTGAACCAATATTAAGAGATATCAATTGAGGGATTTGAACTGCTTTGTCGTAACAAAGAGTTTTTCATTACGAACTCTTGTGTGACAGTGTATTTGTTCAAATATGTGCGATTTCTCTGGGCATCTCAAAATATTTGTCATATTTTTCATGTTTGTGAGCATCCAAACTGCACGCTACCCAACTTCCTCTCTTTCGGGATCAGAGTTTCGCATTGCAATGCATATTTCAATATGTAATTATACTAGTTGTTAGGGGAGAGAGTTTTGCTTTGCAAAAATATACATGGGTAGGGCCTTTGAAAGTGATATGCATCTTTTCAGCTACAGTGTGATTTCTTCTCAGGCTGGTTGGTACAGAGTTTCGCCGTGCGAAATTATCCATGGGTGATGATCTTAATTTAAGGTTAGGCCTCCCTGCCCACTCTCCTGCCTGGTATGAAAGGGTCTGGTATCGTGTGAGCACAATATGAGAAAAACCACGCTTATAGGGTAACATGTTCATCAGGTATAGGGGCTACTTGTTCTTAATGTGTTAGTTTCGCAAAATTCTTAGTTTCGCCAATTTCGTTTCGCTGTGGAAATTTCGTGGAAATTTGGGGAATATGCACTTGTGCTCATGTGAGCATGCTCACGCGCTCCGTAACCTCCTTTGTTAGTGGCGCCACCAACATTGTTGGCACAACCTAGTTTTTATTCAATATTTCTTTAAAAAAAATTATGTCTGTATGTATGTCACAAACATAGGCTATCAAATACTTCGAATATAATTAGACATTGCCTTTAAGAATGTTACATTATAACGTTAT
>CM060733.1:74004906-74007406 GCA_030704615.1 Takakia lepidozioides
TGTGATAAAGTTTCGTACTAAAAAATATATTATAAACTTCAGAGATACCATAATATGGAGAAGACTCTATTTCGTCTTAAGCATAAACGAAAAACGGATATAGGCAACCCTTGTTTTTGAACATATAGTTAACAACAAAAAACGAGTTACTCACATTCGATTTGATGGTCAAAGGCAAATTCGAAGCTAGATAGTGAAATATTCTTTTATTTATCTATATATATATATAGATATATATATAAAGAGAGAGAATGATGTGAAATATGCCTCCTAAGTTATTACAAGACATAGAAGAGATGTTAGCGTGAATTGGTAAAGTCATTCATTCCGGAGCTGTATGGAAGAGATAAGCCAGGTGATGAAAGAATAACTAGGATGTAAATAATGAAAAAGAATTTGAAAATTTATGTTTTCTTTCTTATTCGTAAAAAAAAATAGTTATATATATATATAAACTATAATAAATACGTCTAGAAAGCTGTATGCCTTGAGAAAGGCTCGTACAGTTTGGGAAGGGACTTTTACTTATATCGATCAATCAATATCAATAATAATAGTCTACTTCAACCAATATGCCTCTAGGCACCGCCACGCATAACGTAGAAATAACACCTGGTAAAGGTGGACAATTAGCGAGAGCTGCGGGCGCTGTAGCCAAACCCGTTGCGAAAGAAGGTCGATTAGCTACATTAAGATTACCTCCCGGAGAAGTTCGTTTAATATCTCAATTTTGTTTAGCTACGATCGGTCAAGTGGGTAATGTTGATGCTAATAATCGGACCACGGGTAAAGCTGGATCTAAACGTTGGCTGGGTAGACGCCCCAGGGTAAGGGGAGTTGTTATGAATCCTGTAGATCATCCTCATGGAGGTGGTGAAGGCCGAGCCCCGATTGGTAGGAAGAAACCATTAACTCCTTGGGGCCATACTGCACTTGGAAAAAGGACTCGAAGAAATAATAAATATAGTAATAATTTGATTCTGCGTCGCCGTAGAAAAAGCTAAGGAATGAACTTAGGCGAAGAGAAAAAGAAAGAAGAAAAACGGAGGGTAGTTGGCAATGACACGTTCACTAAAGAAAGGCCCTTTCGTAGCTGATCACTCACTGAAAAAAATTGAGGGTCTTAACGTGAAAGAAGAAAAAAAATAATAGTGACTTGGTCTCGCGCCTCTACTATCGTACCCACAACGATTGGTCATACCATTGCTGTTCATAATGGACAGGAACATTTACCTATTTATGTAACGGATCGCATGGTGGGTCACAAACTGGGGGAATTTGCACCTACTCGAACTTTTCGAGGACATGCAAAAAGCGATAGAAAATCTCGTCGTTAATTAGGAGGTAACGTTTGATGAAAACTAATGACTCAGATCCAGAGGTCCGAGCTTTAGCTAGACATATACGTATGTCTGCTCATAAAGCACGGAGAGTAGTTAATCAGATTCGTGGTCGTTCATATGAACAAGCACTTACGATACCGGAATTCATGCCTTATCGAGCATGCTACCCCATACTACAATTAATTTCTCCCGCAGCAGCAAATGCAAGTCATAATTTTAACTTAAGTAAAACTGATTTAATTGTAGGTGAAGCCAAAGTAGATGAAGGTACTGTTTTGAAAAGATTTCAACCCAGAGCTCAGGGACGCGGTTATCCCATACATAAACCTACTTGTCATATAACTATTGTAGTAAAAAATAAATCTAAATAAAAAGAGATTGGAGAAGTTTTTATGCTAATATCATCGAAGAGGGAAGAGATGCATGGGACAAAAAATTAACCCACTTGGTTTTCGACTTGGTGTGACCCAAAATCATCGTTCTTATCGGTTCGCACAACCAAAAAATCATTCCAAACTTCTTCAGGAAGATCAAAAAAATGCGTAATTGTATTGAGAGTTATGTACGCAAACATATAAGGAGTTCCTCGAATTATGGGGGAATTGCACGTGTTGAGATAAAGAGAAAACAGATTTGATTCAAGTCGAAATACATACGGGATTTCCTGCGTTGTTAGTGGAAAGTCGTGGCCGAGGAATGAACAATTAAAAATAGACGTACAGAATATTTTAAATCCTGGGGATCGGAAACTTCGCATGACTTTGACGGAAGTAACGAAACCCTATGGAGAGCCGAAAATCCTTGCGGAATATATTGCTTCACAGCTAGAAAGCAGAGTTGCTTTTAGAAGAACCATGAAAAAAGCTATTGAATTAGCCGGAAAAACGAGTATAAGAGGTATTAAGATACAAATAGCGGGACGTCTTAATGGAGCTGAAATTGCTCGTATAGAATGGGCTAGAGAAGGTAGAGTTCCTCTACAAACTCTTCGAGCTAAAATTGATTATTGTTACTATCCAGCTCAAACTATTTATGGAGTATTAGGAATAAAAATTTGGATATTTCAGGATGAAAAATAGTTGATCTCTTCAAATTAACTTTTTTTACTTTACATCAAATCTAAAAAAAAATATATTATTTCAAAAATTTACTTATGT
>CM060733.1:75807906-75959974 GCA_030704615.1 Takakia lepidozioides
GCAGCATTGACTTGTTTGAACAACCCCCGCCCCGATGGACTGCCCACCACAGCTACAGCGCCTTCGATGGAAGCTCGCCTCTTCCTGGCCTGCACAGAATAAAAACCAATTCAAACATTAAAGTCAATCAAAGCATTCAACAGATATCATGGCAACTTCAAAAAAACTAACGTCGTGCACCTGCCATTTTAATGCTTTGATTGTACTCATCCTACTATGAGCAGGTCCTCATCCCCTCGGACTCATCAGGTGCCCCACACTTATGTTTACCCAACTTGAAAAGTGAGGGCATTGCCAAATCTACACGGCCAATTCCAAAGCCTACCTAACGGGGAGACCTCACAAACCATTGGCATGCTTGTATCAAAGCGTGCATACAAGAACTTGCATCAGTGGGTAGATGGACTCATTTGAATGGACATTGCATTTTAGTTGTAAACAGAAACATAACTGTGTATCAACCTCTTAGTAAGAGCCTTTGACTTTAACCCAAACTGTGTACACGATGAAGATATAGCGAAGGGCTTGATTTCCTATCCCATTGTGGGGTTTCACTGCCTATATGCTAGGGCATCCCTTCCTTGCTACATGCAAATTTTGAAGATGTGGCGTCATAGTGAGCAGGTGCTTACAGATGGTGATTTTGCCGGCGACGGGCGTTTCTGGGGAAGCGAGGGTGCAGGAGCTGGGTGGCGAAGGACATCTTCGCTGGAATCGCCAGTGTGCTCGCCCGCAGGGACACACAACAAATCTTCGTCCTCGTCTTCATACTGCCGTGCCTTGTCGGCCATTGTTTTTAGCCTTCCACTGCGTCTGGGTGGTCCCGTGGGTAGTGGAGGTCGACGGCAAGCACGCTTTGGTTTCGGAGCAACAAGCCTGCAAGCCAAACCCTAACCAATCCCGCTCTCTTCATGGTGCGCCATGATAGTGTGGACCAGCATTCTATGTACTTAGCAATGCAATCCCAACACTGGGAATCTAGCAAAACTCGTAAACCCAAAAGACAAGAACTAGGGCAATTCCAGGCTAAACCGTATACCTCTAACATTTTTAAAGAAATGCCCTAATGACAAGCCCCTGCAATGCTCTCCTGCGAGATAGCGGCCACAACAGTAGGGTGAGCCGCCTCTCAGTATACTCACAGTGGGTGCGAACCAAACAACTCCGCCTCAACCTCTTTGTTGCGAGCAATGCAGGTCTCCCTTAGCTTCTCATACGCAGTCAGGGGACCGCACGGGGAGGGCCTGACCATGGCAGTCTGACATCAGCTGCAAAGACCCTTGCACACCCCCTTGTGTAAGTACAATGTACACAACGAGAGCGGGGTTTTGGCTGAGAGCTCAACGACTCCATGTGCGCAGGAAAGATGAGAAACTGTGGCGACTAGAGGAGGCGCATGCCATTGCACAAGGGCACCGCAAATTATTGTGCAACTGCAGAACTTGCCATGGAGGGATCCCGCAGTTTCTACCGATGGCCAAAAAACACCTAACAAAGTATGGGAGGGACCCAAACCTTCGACAGTGTACAGTCCCGGTACGCCTTGCACGATGCACGCACTCTGACATGCTCGCAGCACGCCCGCGCATGTCCGCATTTTGGACAGTCGTGGAGTGACTGGAGTCCGAACTACGTGTCATTCTTCCGTTGGATGTATTGGAGTCATGGAGTCGTAGTGATGGAGTCATGTAGTTGGTAGTGCGTCAGAGTAGTCATGTCCATGACTTCATGACCGCGGATCATGGACATTTCAACTACGTGGTGTTCTTCCATTGGTTGTACTGGAGTCATGTAGTGAGGGTCATGACTACATGGTCGCTGTTGACTGCCATGTCGGAAGGCTGGCCGCATTTTGGGCTTTTGGTAGTTTGTTGCCATGTGTCATGCCTTCAACGCACTGCCCACTTGGGCATATTTGTTGAGAGCCTTCACTTTGTCGGTATGTGAAGATAGCTGTCTGTATGTGGGGATGTCAATTTCTATCACAGAGGGTATGTTTGTTTTGTTTTTCGATTCGAACTGTGTTCCTACTTTGCCGTATTATAGGAGAGTAGTTTTCATTTGTCTTTGTGTGTGAGCTCCACAAGCTGCTTCGAAATGAAGACTGTGGCCGACCAATTTCGTCTCCTGATTCGCAAGTGCGGGGGAGACTTGCAGCATTCACCTCTATTGAACTAGTGCAATTCCACGTATTGTGTTTGCTTTACATGACAATGTTTAAATGAAATTTCAGAGTCTGGGAGTTTTGAAAAAAGCCTGTTCATCGTATCCCAATTTCTGATTTTCATTTGCGTTCACAGGGCTACATTACATCTGACTCTGAAGTGGAGGCTGAATGTAGTGTAGAGAGTGTTGCAAACGACGTCAATTTGGAGGGACAAGACGGCAATGGGCTACGGGGCCAGATTGCCCGTGCTGTGCAAGATGCATTTGAAATATCAGATACCCTCCGGGAGAATCCCACACCTGCCCCAAATGCCCTTCCCTTGGACAATGATGAGGTTGTTGAGAATGGCGCAAATCCCTCTGAAATGCCTGATGGGGAAAATATGGGCGGAGAAGAAGCAGGCGCGCCAAATGATCTTCACCATGAAAAACTCATGCGAGAGTCCCAAATCCCCTTATACGATGGGAGCGTTCACAACCGATTGACTGCCACATTGATGTTGCTCAATTCTTGCACCACTCACAGATGTACCAACGCATTGTGGATGAGTTATTTTCATTGTTGAGGCTGGAGATTTTGCCCAAACAAAACACCTTGCCCAAAT
Organism: Takakia lepidozioides; assembly: GCA_030704615.1. Classification (NCBI taxonomy): domain Eukaryota; kingdom Viridiplantae; phylum Streptophyta; class Takakiopsida; order Takakiales; family Takakiaceae; genus Takakia; species Takakia lepidozioides. The sequence goes on from CM060733.1 coordinate 75,810,678, forward strand.
CGCAGTATGAGGCCAAAAATATGATCGCCATGATGGGTCTAGGATACAAACAGATCCATGCCTGTGAGCGTGGATGTGTATTGTTTCGTGGAGACCTGGAAAAGGCTGCAAATTGCCCCAAGTGCCACAGTCCTCGATACATGGACGGCCGTGGGAAGGTGCCCAAGAAGGTGCTGCGATACTTTCCTCTCATACCTAGATTGAGACAGATGTTCCGAGTTAAGACGCTGGCAGAGCTCATGAAGTGGCACAACAATCATAGAAGTGCAGATGGCATGGTCCGACATGCTGCAGACAGTAAGGCTTGGTGCCATATTGACAACACATGGCCGGATTTTGCTTCAAATCCAAGAAATATGCGTCTTGGATTGGCACTGGATGGGGTCAATCCTTATGGCACAAAATGCGCGAGTTGGTCCACCTGGCCCATCATGGTGCTCAATTATAATCTACCTCCATGGTTGGTAACGAAGAATTTTTTTGTCATGTTAACACTCCTCATTCCTGGAAAGGAATCTGTGACAAGTGAAAATGTGGATGTTTACCTGCAACCACTAGTGGAGGAGCTAACGACATTGTGGGTAGGAGTTGCAGCCGTGGATGTGGCAGCCATTGAAGGAGAGCGGGCTTTTACCATGCGTGCAGTCCTCATGTGGTCCATACATGACTTCCCCGCCTATGGCTTGTTATCAGGTCAGGTTCACCAAGGGTACTCTGCTTGTCCAACATGTGGACCTCAAGTCGATTCCAGATATTCCCCAGCTTGCAAGAAATTGATATTCCAGGGGCATCGACGGTATCTTCCCCACAATCATGCCTACAGAAGATCCAGACTTTTTAATGGGGCGCGAGACATGAGACCTGCTCCACATACAGTGACAGCCACCGAAATCAAGGAGCGTGCACGACATTACAAACAATGGATTGATGATGGTGGGACTGTAGGCGCACAGAACGATTCCTCCAAGCTCCATGGCGTAAACGATTGTCCATTCTGTTTGACTTGCCTTACTGGGAGGTGCGATTACCACACCTGTGTTTTGGGAACATAATAGTGCATTGGTTTTCATTGTGCATGATTGTTTGTTTACTGAACCTGTGCTATTAACATCATTCATGACTACATTGCAATGTGCTTAATTTGTTAGACCACATGGTGCAGCATCTTATCATCCGCCACACTTTTGATACCATGCATTGCGAGAAGAACGTGACGGAGAACATAATGAAGACTCTTTTCGGGGAAAAGGACACGATGAAAGTTCGCCGCGATCTGGAATTGCAGGGCATTCGAAAGCCTCTTTGGTTACGACTCCATCCCACCAGAGCGGATACATTGGTAATGCCTGATGCGCCATATGTGCTCACAAAACCAGAGCAGCGGGTGTTCCTAGAGATTATCACGAATCTGAAAGTACCCACTGGCTATGCCTCTGCTTTCAAAAAACATGTGGTCAAACAAAAGTTGAGCCAATTGAAGTCACATGATTATCACGTGCTAATGCAACAGATCCTCCCACTTGCTCTACGTGGGTTGATGGCGCCTGGGGTTCGCAATGCCATACTAAGAGTGTCTTGTGTGTTTCACAAGCTTTGTGCAAAATTGATTGATCCCACCGAGCATGAGGAATTGAAGAAGGAGGTGGCAGTGACTCTTTGTCTTCTGGAGAAAGAGTTCCCACCCTCATTTTTTGATGTTATGACACATTTACTTATCCACTTGGTGGATGAGCTGGATTTGTGTGGACCTGTAGCTTCTCGGTGGATGTACCCGGTGGAGAGAGCAATGAAGGATTTTAAAGGGTATGTGCGAAACTCGGCGAAGCCTGAGGGCAGTATGGCGGAGGGCTACGTGATTGACGATGCATTGGGATTTTGTACATAGTACTTGTCTTCTATTGATGCTACTAGGCGGAGAGTGTGGGATGCAGGAGAGGAGGAATCAGTGTCGGGCTGGGTGTTGGAAGGAGTTGGTCGACCACGCAGGTTGACCGTCGAATTGTTGCAGCTTGTCCATGACTACGTCATTCACAACCATCCTAGTTTGAGCATTATGTTGGGGTAAGTGGCAAACGTGAGTGTATGTCACAGCTTCTGGTACCTGCTATGCATGGGTATGCTTTGTATAGGTGTGTGTGCAGTAGTTCTTCCATCGGCTGCAGGGGTTGCACTAGATAAATTGATGTGGTTGTGCGTGTGTTGGCAGGACCTATGAGGTGGAGAAATCTAGGTTGGAGACTGAAAATGCTGCTAACCAGAACAAGATCCGTGCTCTCCCTCACTTTGCAGAATGGCTGGTAAAAGCAGTCCGCCAGCATGTGTCAAGTGTTGCCAACCATGCTACTGATTCAGCCTGCAAGGAATTGTTGGACATGTCCAAACCCCCATCATTAATCGCAACATCATACAAGAGCATGTCGGCTTATGGAAACCACTTCAGGGTTACTTCAGATGGACTCAACAGCCCCTTTGTGACATATGACTCGGGGGTCTCTACTGTTTTCCAGCATGACTGTACTTGCATTTCAGGTGAGCAGGTGGTGGAAAACGTACGGTATGTGGGTGTCATAAATGAGATTTTAGAATTGGATTATGGCTCCACACACACCACGGTGCTATTGTGTTCATGGGTGCGTGCACGACGTGTGGGCTCTCAGCCTGTGTCAATGAAGCAGGATGACTCTGGCTTCACATTGGTGAATTTCTCCCACTTGTTGCCTCCACTTGAACAGCCTTTTGTGCTCCCATCACAGGTCGAGCAAGTTTTTTCTCTGAGTGTGTAAATGAACCGAGATGGGAACGTGGTGCTGGAAAAAAAAACCCCAGGTCACGCAGGGCTGTTTGTGATGTGAGCATTTGCAACGATGATATTGCAAGTGTATCAGGCCTCTTAGCCCCCAATCACATTGAAGAGACGAATGTTGCTGCTGACAGGGTGGGCCAGACCATCCAAGTGACACCTGAAGAGGTTGCTTCACTTTACAGAGACATGCAATCTGAGGAAGCACATCCATGTCCCACAGAGGACAGTTGCGATGGAGATTCAGAGTCCAGTGATGAGGAGTTGGTTGATGTGGATGTGTACTAGTACCTAGAATGAGGTACGACTTTCCCCCCAACTGCCTTTCTCTATCTCAAGTATATGAAGGGTGGTATGGGGCAAAATTCAATATGTGATCCCGGTTGATTCATGAATAATGTGGGATTCATAAGACTGGCACTAAGGGTTGCCCTTGGGGGTGTCCTTGTAGCAGGGTGTTGGAGGTGTCCAACTTACATGGCGTGTCTGTCTGGCAACGTGACATGACATTTATGTCACTATAGACTTTGGAACAGCGTGCAGATTTACACATCAGTTCTGCCTTGGGTACATTGTTGACAAAGTGCATGTGCCTCCTGTTTACATTACATAATTGCCCCAGTGATTTTGTGGGTCTTATATTGGGCAGGCTCGTGTTTATGGACCATTGAATACCAGTGGAGTGTTTTTAAGCTTGGTCCCTACTTATCATGTTTGCATTTTTCCCCAAAAGAATCCGGCAATCCGCATAGATGATGCTCTGGCTGGTTGAATGGGTTCTTTGCGTAGATGCATTTTATGGGCAGTTTCTCTCATGCCCCAGCTAACACCATCTGACTCACTTGTACAGTCCCCCATCTGTGAATGGCTCGAGCAGGGTGCAGTACATTCAGCACTACACTGCTGGTGCCCTGCAGGTGTTCCATGCCTTGCACCACATCATTATTCCCTGATGTCATCCTGCTGCTGTTCTAGCTTGGGGCAGGTCATTGGGGATATGTACATTAGAGAGAAGAACATGAGCTGTTATCTCAATTGTTTTATCATACAAGAAGCTTTCTTCATGGGCTCTCCCATTCTTAGAACACCCCCCCATGGCAAAGTGGGTGGATCGGAACAGCCCATATTGCGAAGCTTCTGTTCCAGTACCACACGGCGTGGAGCTCCGGGACGGCCTGCTACAGCGCAGATTGCACAAGGCAATATGTTAGAGTGTCTTGGATTTCATATTTTGTTGGTGTTCTTGGTCACTGGTCAAAGACTTTTGTTGAGCAATGTTTTGCATCACTGTCATGAGTGAAATCTATGATTTGCATGAGTTTGCCTATCCCCTGAATGCATCATTTGTTCGTCTGTCATTCCGCAGTATGAGGCTTGCTTTTGATGTTGTCCGCGATCAACAAACACTAAAATGCACGTCGCCATTTGAACGTAATGTCACAAACAGATGCGGTTCCAGATCGCCTCTCTAGCATGTTGGCTTCACGTTCCATTCTTCTCCACAAAGCGCAAACGGCCTACTAATCTGCTTCGTGTGCAACCCTTCCCTTCACTTGCATCCCCCGCACCACAATATCAAAACCACTTAACCAATCATATGTAGACACCTCATAAATTGTTCCATGTCACAGACTCTCCATGTCATCACGACATGTGATGATTTGGCAGAATGCATTAGAGTGGCAGTCATGAAGTCATATGTCCGTCTAGCAATATGCACAGGTCATTCTAGTATGGGCATGACCCTGACTGGTAGTCATATCCGCCATGGCAATATTCCTGGTCAAAGGGTGTTTGACCTGTGTTGCGCAAAGTTCGGAGTCATACAGTCGCATAAACGGCTTCGTTGTGATCTATGTTATGACTTCAAAAGGCATTTACGACTGCAAATGGCGTATCTGCCACAAATTTGTCGTGACTGCGCACCCATGGGAGTCATAAAAGCCGCAATCTGTTGTAGTGTAACATAGATGAGGAGAAGCTCGTTGGTGGATCTATGGTGGTTTTGGAGTGATTTTGACATGTTACTGTAGGTAGGGTTAGGGCGTCAGTGTCAGCTGCTAGCTGCAGCAAGGCTGAGGATGTATTCACGATTTGTACACAGGCAGGATAGCTGAAGGAGTGCAGGGATAGATTGTGGGTCCAGATTCATCCAAGAGGCACGGATTTCAAGCTCCAAATCGTATGTCTGTCTCTTGCTTAAGTGAAAGATGAAAGGTCTGGAAGCTGGAAACAGGTGCACACTCACATTATCCAAAGTGGATTCACGCCAAATGTTTTTCTACTCAACACCCTTGTCAACATGTATGTTAAGTGTGTGGAGCATCATGGATGCTCACCAAGTTTTCCACAGAGTGCCTCAACGATCTTTGATCACGTGGAATATAATGTTGGCAAGATTACCAAGGATGGGTGTGGTAGGAATGCTTTGGAGACCTATGAGCAACTGCTGCGCGAAGGGTGAAGCCCAACCACATGACGTTTGTTTGTGTTTGCAATGCGTGTGCAAGGTTGGGAGCTCTAGAAAAGGGGAAAGAGGTCCATGGTGACATTGTCAAAGCTGGATTTGTACCAGATGTTATTCTGAACCTTGCCCTGGTGGACATGTATGCCAAATGTGGGTGCATTGAGGATGCCAAGGGAGTGTTCAACACTATGGCTGAACGAGATGTGGTGTCGGAAGCTCGACCACATCATGTTTGTGTGTGTTTGCAGTGCGTGTGCAAGCCTGGCAGCCCTGGAAAGCACATGCAGGTCATCCATGATATCCTCCCCCATGTCTCACAGACTGGAAACAAGTTCAGGGAAGTTTTCTGCTTAACTTCATTTTCATCAGACAATTTCATGGCAGCAGACATGGCTTTGGCCACTACAGCCTCTAAGTTAGATTTATCCAGCAGGGTCAAGACTGGCGGATCCAGATTCAGATCCTTGAGAATTTTTGGGCATCCATGTGTGTGTGCAGGGGTTCAACTGCAGGATCATTGGTGGCGTATGCACTCTCAATCATTGGCATTGACCCTGTCAAGCATGGTCTCTATTATCCTCTCCCAAGTGCATGTTTGTGAAGTCCCCTGATTGATGACAGCTCATATAGCCTCTACTTGCTATATTTACTACTCAACAAGGTTTTCATATGTGTAATGTTGAAGCAATAACTGAACCTGGACACGGACACCAAGTCCAGGAGCTGTGAGACATAAGCTAAAGTTGTCGCTGACATGGGGGTTGGGCATGCAGGGCTTGGGTCAGGATCTCCAACTCCCACTGTCCACACCATTCAGCATTCTCACAAGCACTCCGTTGTGAGTCAACACAAAAGCAACAAAAACAAGCCAAATCCTTCCTCATCAGTTTGTTTGTATCACCACTAGGGACTGATCTCACCGAATGCACTTTTTGGGTTCCCTTTATAGGGTCACAATCATGTCGTGAATGTCGGTTGATATCAGATTTCTTCACATTCCAAAAAACACGTTTTACATCCCGTCTTTGCCCAGTGTATGAAGTTTCAGGTCTTGATGACAGTCGCTCTCTCAAGAAATTCACCACGTCCTCGGCATTTTGTAATTTAGGGCCTGACACATCCAACTGTGCTTGTCGCAGGATTCTTTTGACAACAGCACCTGCACCATCATGAGGGCCCTTGCCGTGCCCTGTACCAAAAAAGCTCCAAAGCAAGGCACAACCACCGGTGACATGAGGGTACCGACTCACAAAGTACCATGGGACTTTGCTTTTAAATTGGGAAGCACAACTGTCGCTCCATATCCAATGCTCTCTTAGCCGAAGGAAAGTAGTGGATACATGTTTCCAATGCAACAGCAAACAATGTTGTACGAAGTAATTGTCGTGGGTTTTGTCGTCCGAAATAAAAAAAATGGTACTCCATCAAGCTATCACTTCGAGGGTCATTACACTACAACAGATCCCGGCTTTTACGTCTGCTATTTTCCAGTCGTATCAGCTTTTTATGACTGCATGACTGCCCAATCAGATAAACCCAGTCAGTTGTGACAAATGAGTCGTAAGCGCATAGAGTCTTATCTGCCAGTCGTGGAGCTCACTGTTGACGTGGCAACGGGGACGCCTAATCGTAGTTATTGTTAAGACCATAGTAAATGACTGCAAATCCATGTCAGCTTCACGTGGAACGGAAAGGATATGCCACGTGTCACGTCAAAGGGTCTTCACGACTGGCATATACGATTCCATGGATTAACCCCAGGACAACACATGGAGAATATCAGGAACAACACGTGGCATGACAGAGTGAGGAGAGGGGGTCTTCCAAGACTGGCATGTATGACTACACGTGGAGAATATGGGACATGACACGTGGCATGGCAATATGGAGCGGGGGGGTCTTTCGTGACTGGCATATACGACTTCGGACGTTTAATCCCAGGTCCACACGTGGAGTAAAATTATGCAGGATGGGGGATGGTCGTTATGACTGGAACATATGACTTCCATGGCGCACTCTGGATATTGCACGTGGCACGAATATGGGCGAACACGAGGGGTGAAAGTGGCACGTGGCGGAGGCTCTGTGGATGGGAGGTAGTCGTGTACATGACCATAGTCATGGGCCTGACTCTAGCAACATTGAAACACGAAAGCAACATTGAAAGCACACGAAAACACCATTGAAACATGAAAGCGCATTTGAAATTGGAACATCGATTCAAATACAACATGACTTAATGTTCAGAGATCCGTTCCATAATCTAATCTGGTGCTGCTACAAAAATGCACAAAGCTGCAAAGTCTAAGTAGACTTCCAAATGCCTGAGCAGAAGATGCATACACTCGCTTGGCCGGACTTGGTCACCCACCTTCAACTGCCATCCAACCCAAAAACGGCAGAAGATACTTGAGCAAGCTTTCAGGCAATATAATAGCAACAACAACATTGACATATGTGAAACAAACTAACATCGCGAAGAATGTCTAAGCACCATTACACAAACTCGATGTGTGCAAAATGGAAAATTGTAGGTAGGGAACCCTTGCCCCATTCTGGCAGTCAAGGACTGGAGGTTTGGGAGTTGTCAAGTGCTGACAGGTAGTGCGGTGGCTGCAAGCATCGCACTCCACGACACCACATCTCATTCAGCCATAGTATTGAGCACTCCCTTTGCATCCTCGATGCACCCACATTTGGCATACATGTCCACCAGGTAGTGTTCATAATGATATCTCGTAATTGACAAGCATACACATTTTTGCCTCGATTGTCCCACCATTGACTGGGGTCAAAAAAATATTCATTCCACAACTTGTCCTCATCTCTGTCACCTGTTTTTGGATACTTTCCTGTTGTCACATTGGCAGTATCATGTCAAAGTCACTCCAAACTACATTCACTCAACCAGCTAGTAACTTACAGAATTCAACATAGAAATATAGGGCCGATTCTGATAAGAGGGAAAAACAGGGTCTCATGTGTTGAAGAAGGTGCCTTCATTAGCAGTGCCTGATTTTATCAATTGTGCCGCTGCTGCTGCGGCTTCCAGTTGACCATCTACCTATGCAGGTTTCTTGTAGCTATCCTTCTACAGGGAATCATAGGTAATCTGGAGCTTGCAATCCGGCCCTCTTGGATGAATCTGCACCCATTTCTATCCCTGCGCCTTCAGCTATCCATGCCTAGGAGGGTATTGTTCAGAATCACATCTGGTACAATTCCAGCTTTGGTGATGCAACCATGCACCTCTTTACACACATGACAAGCTGGTGAGATTTGTAGAGTTCTACAGACCATGTTACAAGGCAAGCACTTGCATATCTGTACTCTTGAGTTATAAAACTGTGTGGTCAAGTTCTTATTACACTTCAGCGTATATGTCGTCCAGTAGAAGTGGTAGACCACCACCCGGCGTTAGGGTCCAGTGAAAGGAGACTTTAACACGTGTTTGTAAGGAAGTTTGTCCAGCCTCAAGCAATGTAGCTTTTTAGCGGTTGAGTTTCAGCTGGATAGCCTGAATAGAAGAGCTCCCCAGCCTTTTGTTCAGAAGGGGTTCATGGTCGTGTTCAAAAGGAGACAAGGTATGAGTATAGAAGGCTTCTATTCTGAGGTGGTCAGCATTTGTTAGCCTCTTGAAACTTCCCGCTCTGATGCAAGTTCTATTTTGCTGCACCTTGCAATATGTTTGTCTAGTCAAAAGAGACAAGCAAACCAAACTTGGAATATACCGTCAAGTTGTCCACTTGCAGGAAGCTCAAATGTTTTGATATTGTCAGTGAGTAGCTTCTCCAATGGCACCAGCTCTAAGCCATAGTTATCATGCACCAGCTTGTAAACAAGTGCTATCAAAGTGAGATTCTTCAGACCCAACAAGTCCATCTTCAGCAAACCCAGGGCCTCAACTCCATCCATTGTGTACTGTGTGACCACCATGCCCTTCTCACCAAGGGCATGCCGTAAGGGAACTACCTGCATGGGTCAATAATCCCGGGGAGAATGACCTTAGCGAGAGGGAAGGATGCAGGAACAATGACCAAGCCTGCTGGATGCACACCAAACTCTTATGATTGTCCTCCAATGCCATGGCCATGTCTACCCACGCCTTCACGTGCCCCATCAGTATAGATTTGAGTCAGCAGCAAGACCTTCCCAACAGACCTTGGATAATGTCAATAGCTTGAATTCATGAGGGGACACATACAGAATGACAATCTTGTATTGGCTCACATTTCAACGAGCCAAAGCTGGAATCAGAACACAAAAAAACTGTTTACTTATGTCAAAGGTTAAAACCCTACCCAGAATGAGGATCAGATCACAAGGAAAAAGAAGAGGAAATCACTGTGTTCCACCTGCTAAGCAAGATAACATGAAATCAATTAGGGATGAACCTCCAAGTTCTCATGATAGCGCTTGACAAACTTCTTGGAGGGAGAGTTGCATGTTATCATGTTTGCCAACTTCATAGGCTTCCCACGAATACTTGGCACCTGTTACCACCCATCTATATATTTTATCCCCGGGTGAAATCATATAAAAGCAGGTGAAGCACAATAAACTGACACAAGATCAATTTAACCAAGGCCTCAATAAGGTGAAACATGCCAAAAAGAGATAAAGTGAAATTGGACCTCCAAACCATTAAATTAGAGAAACCAAACATCAAACACAGTTCCTGACCAGCTCGATCAACTCAGCACATTCACGGTAGGGCTTCCCCAGCATACGCCCTACATCTTTCAATATAGCTTTTGATGTCAATCGTGTCAATGTTGCGATTTGTGCTACCTGGTCCTCTCCATATTTGTTGGTAGCATATGTAATCACCTGTGGCATCCCTCGTCAGCTTTAGTTCATTTTACATGAGAAAATCCAAGGCATAAAGTTCTTTAATTACATCTTGTAACAACCTCTGTTTCTGTCAGCACAATTCATTCACTTTGTTGCGCCATCCTGTTCCCCTCCAGCTGTCAACCTTCTTCCCTCCTAACGGTACTTCCCACGTACATGCAGGTGTATTGGGGCTTGCAGAGTTCTGTGGCATTGTACCCACCTTGTCACGCTGCTCAGGACAAAAGTCAGTGTCAATATCAGGCAACGACTGCCGCCGAAGTGGTCCCACCCCTCGTCTGCCCCCTCCACCATGGCTTGGTGTTCACATGACGGAGATTTGCTTGCCTCCGTCCTACATATTGGGGACAATTTTGCGGTGAAAGCAACGGACGACAACGAGGAAAACGTGGAATTTTACATTCTCTGTTGTTCTCGACCTCTTCATGAAGTGAAGAAGCGCTTCACTGATGCATGGCGCACTTCATTTGGCCAAGGTGACATGGCTGTGGCTGGTAAACGCTATCAGAAGTGGGGGGCAGACGACGACACCTATGTGCTGCGCAAAAATGCAGATGCGAGCTTTTGGCACCCTGAGCATGTGCGTGCCATACAGTTCCCGATGCTACCTGCTGACCACAGGGTGTCAGGGAACAAGCCAGTGTATAAATTGCCACCATATGCAGAAGAGGGGATAATGCACGCGATTGCGGAGCTGGGCTCTACTGACAATTAGGCTTTCAAGATGTCAGTTGCAGCCCGTCATTTTGTAAGGTGAACATTGCTATGCCCATGCTCTACTTACTTTCCCATGGGATTTCCCTTTTGACCTATGAGCAAATGATGGGGGAAGGGGACATCATGTTACAAGTATTATGAAGTTGGACTGCATGTAAGAACTGCAATGGTATGGTAGACTAGTGGTACATGAGTTCCCATCCTACAGGGACTTCCTGGATTGGGATGCAGGAGTATCTCATTTTACAACAGGCCTTATAAGTATCTACCATTTTCCCCTATCTGGTCAAATGTGTTTGACCGCAGATCCTGACGGGGCGGAGGTACAAAGTGGCATATACGACTTCGGGTGGTCATAATTGGCAACCAGGACTGCCCCCTTGCATTTTGCAGACATATGCTACGACTGGGCAAACGTGGTAGTCGTTAAAGCTGGGATCTATTGTAGTGTTAGGATCAAGCTCAGGGTTTCGACGCCAAGTTATTAAAACCATGATGGTAATCTGGTAGGAATGCCAGTGCATTGATTGCACTTCATTCTGGATCTCAAAAGTATAGTTTTCTGCAAAATCAACCACTGAAACCAGAATATCAGATGGAAAATGCATCAAGCATTGTCAAAATTGCTTGTCCTCCCACCTTGCCACGAAATTGTGGCGAATGAATTCTTGCAGTTTAGGCTTCAAATATGATACGAGCTCGTGAGGTGGAGAGCGTTTGTGGACGAGAGATAGTCTTTTTTTCTCCTCTCCCTCCTTTGTCAATACTATTTGTTTCGCAAAGTGCTTCTAATCTACCATGTGCTCCGACGTGACATCCTCATCCTCCTCATAAGGACAAAGAGCTAGATTGTCAACACCATAGTTTGCGCACTCTCCATACATGCACTCGATTTTGTGCCAATCACTATACTGGTTTTTGGGGCATACCACTGACTCCCACGTGGGACACCCTGTCAAAGGTGTTTACAGCAGCTTGGCAACCAAGCTGATCACCTGATTGACACACGGATTCACATTCACATGGGCAAGAAGAGTGGATGCCCGATTTTGCTCTCATGTTGTTGAAGCCCAATCGGAGCTCCTCCCTTTCCACGTAGTAAATACAACAACAGACATTCCTCTCTGTCATCCTCTTCACAAAGAACGGTTTAAGAGAATCGAACTTGCGGCTCCCAATTATGATATTGGGGTGGGCTCTTTGAAATCGTAGAAAGAAGTCCATCTACACACGCAACAAACCTGTTAGTCCATAAATGTCTACTGTACATTATCCATGGAAGCCCATAGAGAGTCCACAAATAAACTAATGGACTCCAAAGCAACTCCATAAACCCTAAACCCCACATTCAATCCAGTGCAGTCCACATACATTCCAGACTTGTCCATGTCATTGCAAACAAAGGTACAAACAGTGGACTGGAATTCCACAAGCCCACATACAATGCAGTGGAGTCCACATACATTCCACACCTATCCATGTAATTGAAAAAATAGGTACACTTGTGGACTGCAAGTCCACAAGCCCACATACAATCCACATTTCTCCATACACAATCCACGTGTCTCCATAAACTGGAACCAACAGTGGAACTGTGGACTGCTACTACCAATTTTTCCACATTTCTGCTATACCATGACTATGGAGATGGACGCTTCTTCAAGCAACCTTATGCATTCCATACAGACATACCTGATTTGGAAGAACTCCGCTAAGTCCAATTCAGTTCAGATAAGTGGTCTACACTGCAGTCATGGACAACAAGGCCATACCCTAATTTCCACAACTTGCTATCCTAAAGCCTAAATGTCAGGAAGACACTCATTCTTCCATAGCAACTAAAACTAGTGAATGGACTACAAGAGTTGAATGTACCTGTGGCTCCATCAAGTAATGGGTGGGCTTCACATCGTAATCAAACGCAGCCAGCCGCTTCCGCGTTACATCTTTGGAATTCGGGCTGATGCGTGTTTGCGTAATCCACCAAGAGGTCACGACATCCATTGTTGCAGCTGAAATGATATCGTTTCTATGCTTCCTTTTTGACACACTCCACAGGAATCCTCCAGCAGAGTCAACCATGCTTGCACGGCGAACAACTGCTAAGCTGACGTTGCGGTGATGAATACACAACATGCTGGCCATGGATCTATACGATGCATTGACACCCTTGCTAACTGCAGCTATTAATAGGGCATGCTTGCTAGCAAGCTTACCAGCAGAGTTAGAAGTTTTAGTCTCAGCCAACGATTCCATCAAACCATCTATAATGGTTTGTTGAGTAAAAACAGTCTTTGGATCTTGCAAACCAACTGGCAGCACATGGATGAGGTCAGAATGCGACAAAACCTTCCCCATAATGTGTCTCTTGCTTGCAGGTCCCGGAAATACATTTAAAGTGGTAGTAATGTGTCCCACAATCGTCTTGCAGGCTCTTCGAATTTCCCGATCCCTTACAACCTCGTCCTTCTCCTCCTGCCCGGAGACAACATCAGGTTGCTTGTTGCGTTCTCGAAAACGACAAACGTGTGCAAGAACCAGCGCCCTTTCTCTTTGAGCCCTCTCCGTCTCTCTCTGTGCGTTCAATTCCCTCTCTTTGCGCGTGGCTTTGGCCGCATGTACGCGTTGTGATGCTCGTTGTGATGCTGCAGTCGTCATGGCCGGTCTCAACGCTCGAAGCCTGCACATAGCGATGAACACTTAAGACAATACTGCACATATTAGGTTTAAAACAGATCCTGTACTACTTGACAATCAAATGTAGCAAAATTGCATAAACCTACATGACTAATATCTCCCTGAGTGACTCCCTGAGTGGCACCTACTTTCACGATGCAAAGGAACATGCATGCAAGTGCCTGTGACAGCCATCCCTGGAGACTATCCTGTGAACGTGAAAGAAAATGACAATGCATAGGCCCATCGGCCAGAATCCACCAGCCACCAATGTGCATGTAAGTTTTAGGGTGCCCCCCATCAACCCTCACACACAACACCCAATCATCATACACTTCGTTCCTCATTTCTGAAGACACCGGAAGAATGTTGACTCCCCATGGATGTGTCTGCTCTGACACCTGATACAGAAGGAAATCGCCAGGCATGGGGTAGTCTATGCAGTACCATGGCAACGACTCCACTACAAATGTGGGGAACGAGGCAAAAGGCAGGCATTCAAGGTTCCACAAACATTCAAACTCAATACTTCTAATTCCAGATCATCGCAGCTTAGGTACTCATCATCCGAATCATATATCAACATTGTAATGAACCTGCTCACAACTCGCTTCGACACACCTCACCGAAGTGTAGAAGCAGGGCCAGAATGCAGGGGAATGAAACAGATTCCAACAATGCGAGCAACTCGCATTACAAGAAAGAAGACGAAACACGAAACACAGCAAGTGTGCGAGCAAATCGCGATACGCGCCTTTTCATGACCGTTTTGAAATTCCCCGGTCACGAAACAGTTTTTACGAAATTTTTAATCCCTAAACCGACACGTCATTGCATCCGTGGCACCTAACCGTGCATATGAAATCCGTTATTTCAACGGATTTTTCCATATGACACCTGGCGCACCTTCCCTACGTCATTCTACACCTCTTTAGAAAAAGGTAAAACCCCAAAATCCCCTTATTTGAAAAAATATGGACAAATGAAAATTGAGCTACTTTTTACCTATAAATTAGTCCATAGCTCTTTATCTTTTATGTTTTTTTTCCATATGAAAGTGGATTTGGGGAGTATTCAAAAAGTGTACATCTAAACTGTTTTCCATTGTGCCTTTTCACAAGTGTACATTATGTTTATTTAGTCCATAAGTTTGTATGCTATAACAGTTACAGTCCATAGTTACAACTTTGAAAGTCCATAGCTCTTCACTACAAAAACTTTTTGGGAATCTAACAATTGGTATATCTTCCCATTGTAGATAAGAACCTTACAACATAGAAATTGCAATAAAATTTTAAATTGTTGATCCACTGTAGGTGACACTATCAAGGGGGGTCACTGCAAAAATTGCATAGTTACGCAGTTTTGGTCCATCCTAGCCTGCAAACACCTATTGCCCATTTTTTGGATGTCCCTTTGGAATCTACTGCTGACACTTCTTGCATTAGAGATATTGATGATCCTTCTCTCAAGGGTTCCGGCCCACAATTTGACTGTGTGTCAATTTGGTTTGTGGGTTCCATGAAAGTTTCGGTTCCTCCGGGTTTCAATTGGGTGCCTTCATTGCTACCTGTTAATCCCAGACTGAATTACAAGGTCTCCCATTTACAACCATCAAATCGTGAGAACCTCATGGGCTTTGCTATATTCAACCCTACATGAGCTGGAACTTGGTCACTTGGAACATTAGGGGCATAGGTTCCGAGGCTTCGGTGCCCAAGAGAAGAAGAATTAAAAGTTGGGTTGCTTCGTCGCTCTCCTTGCATCCCATAGTTTTTTTGCAAGAACATAAACTAGACGCTAGGAAAAGTGCTTTGCTTGGTCACTCTATTTGGCCTGCTTCTTCTTCCTGGTGGAATCCTACTGTTGTAGACACCAGAGGGGGTACGGCTATATAATTTGGTTACGGATAGAATTGCTTTATGGTCCATGCTTCATTCTAATATCCTCAATAACCCGCAGGTCTCCAACTGGGTTTTAGCTGGTGACTTCAATATGGTCGACAGTTCTCTTGATAGGCTCGGCTCTGCTGCTCAGTCCCTGTCCTTAGATGAGCAATCAGCTTGGGACAATCTTTGCTTCGCAGTTTGGTTCTCGGACACCTTCCAGTCCCAACATTCTTCTCTTAGATTCACCTGGACCAACAATAGAGGCCCTCCTTACGTGCGTACATGGCTAGGTTAGATAGGTTTTATTGCTTCCGCTGGCAGCCACTTGGGCCAGCCCGGTCCCCCTTCCCCCTATCTTTCCGGACTTTGATCATGCGATGGTCTCTTTGGTCTTACATCCTCCTGGTCTTCATTGTAGAGGTAGAAGTTATTTTAAGATGAATCCTCTTCTTCTCAGATCCCCTGATCTCATCCGTAAGCTTGCCACGATTTGGAAGGAGTCTGCCAATGATTTTGCCTCTCCAATGCTTAGATTCCTTCATAAATTGGCTGTTGCTAGGAAACTGGCTCAATCCTTGTCCAAGTCTATGGCCCTTGAAAGATCTAGGAAAGAAAAGGCTCTATTGAAATGCATCTCTCACTGCTAATGGCTCATTGAGTCAAATGTTGTGGGCCCCATCACCTTCCAATCCTAGGCGAGAAGAAACCTGGTAGAGCTTCGTGCTTGCAAGGAAATTAATCTTAAGAGAAAAGCCGGTGTGAATTGGTCCTTGCAAGGTGAAAAAATGACCGCTTATTTTTTCCAAAAAACCAAGCAACGTCAGGCTGCTACCTCCATCTGTTCTCTTAGGGATGGGATGAACTCCCTTCAGACTTGCCCTAAGAAAATGGTTGCCACTGCGGCGGATTATTTGAAGACCCTCTTTTCACCTCCGTCCGTCTCTGATGTTTCCCTTTCCTACAGAAGCCAGATGCTCAGTATTGTGCCCTGCATTCTCTCCGCGGATGACCAGAATTCTTTGAACGCCCCCTTTTCAGTGACTTAGTTATTGGAGGCCACTGAAGCTCTAGCTGCGCTTAAATCACCGGGGCTTGATGGTCTTCCTGTAGAATTCTTTAAATGCTTATGGTCGGATGTGGGGGAGGATTTCTTGCTCATGGCAAATGACATTCTAGGTAAAGGCATCATGCCTTCTCAGTTATTTCAAGGTGTTATCACTCTCATTTTCAAAAAAAATGATAGGGATCTTGAATCTTTAATTACAGGCCAATACTCTTGTAAACTCTACTTATAAAATTATTGCTAAAGTCTGGCCTTACAGTTGTAGCCCTTCCTCTTCAAGCTAGTGCGTCCGGAACAGACTGGGTTTATGAAAAACCGTATGATCCTCAATAATATTCTCTTGTCTATCGAGGCCCTTCATGATCTGGCCCACGAGTCCAACCAGCCTTTGGCCTTGCTTATGCTAGACTTTGAAAAAGCTTTCGATAATGTTGATTGGGCTTTTCTTTTGGGTGCTCTGGAAAAGGTGGGTATCTTGGGGAGTTTCCTCTCTTGGATCAAAATCCTTCTCTATTTAGCCTCCAGTAAGGTAGTGGTAAACGGGGTCCTCTCTTCTTCCTTTCCCCTTAACGAATCTGTTCGCCAAGGGTGTCCACTTGCTCTCTTTCTTTTTCATATTGCTGTAGATACTCTGGGCACCTTTTGTCTTCCAACCATGCCATCCAAGGCCTGAGAATCCCGAGATCTCTGCCTTCCCCTTAGAGCATCAAGGTGTTCGTGTATGCTGACGATATTGTGAGGTTAATCGATAACTCATCTGCTTCCAATGTTACTACCTCTCTACAGGCTCTGGACTCGTTTTGTCATGCCTTTGGGCTCAAGGTGAATTGGTCTAAATTTGTTGGTATTTTCTAGTCCAAGCTTTCCTTGCAGCAGCGGTCTCGCACATAGCTCCCTGGGGTCATGAGCGGGGTCTTCGTTGGCTGCAGCCAGGTCAGGCACACAATCTCCTTGGTCACCTTCTGGGTCATGATCTAACTGACTAGCAACGATGTGAGGCGGTGATTTCCAAACTTAAGAGGAAGCTGAGCTACTGGAGCTCTCCTCATCTGTCCATCATGGGAAGGGCTCTTATTGTCAATCAGGTGCTTCTGGCCTTAGTTTGGTTTGCTGCTTCTGTCTGGTTCCCAGGATCCATCATAATTAGTCAGATCAAATCCTTGGTCAGGAATTTTCTCTGGGGAGCCACCCCTTCTTCTCCTTCCCGCATGGCACTCGTAAGTTTGTCCCAGATAACCCAAAAAAATTATTTTGGCGGTTTGGGTATTATTGATCCTCTTGTGCAGACTATCTCGCTCCTGACCAAATGGGTTCCCAAGATGCTTATGCATCTCTCTTCTCCTTGGATTTTACATTCGGAGGTTGAAGAGTCCTCTTTGTTCGCCATTAGAGTTTACTGTCGTGTCTCTGGTAAAATATGTGACCCCTCACCCCTTAGCTGAACATCCAGCACTACTCTGCTTCTTTCTCTTGGTTTCTGATTGCTCCCTTGCAATTGCTTCAATTCGACTGCGGAATGGCATTGGATGATAAAGACCACCATCCCTTCTTTGCTTATTCTGTGAAGCTTGGTTACTCTATTTCTTTTGAGACCACCGGTGATTTTCCGGCTAAGTGGAATGCCAAGTGGAGACACCTTCCCTGCCTCCTGACCAATTGGAAATCCATATGGAAAGATGTTTAGACATGGCTGCTAAGCTGAGTGGTTTTTAATGAAAACTGGTCAATAGGATTTTGCCGGTCTTCTCCTTCATTCCTAACTCCCCACATTCGTGCTCTGTGTGTAACTTTGGAAGCTCTGAGTCTATCGAGCACT
The DNA here is from genome assembly GCA_030704615.1 of Takakia lepidozioides. Classification (NCBI taxonomy): domain Eukaryota; kingdom Viridiplantae; phylum Streptophyta; class Takakiopsida; order Takakiales; family Takakiaceae; genus Takakia; species Takakia lepidozioides. Next base: position 75,828,960 of record CM060733.1, read on the forward strand.
GCCTTGTAGAATGCCCTCTGGCTTCTTTTCTACGGAGTCTGGTCAGTAAGTTTTACTTCCTTTGGCGTAGGGACTTCTCCATAGATATCTCTGTACTGCTCCTCAACTTGCATGGGGGAATCCCTTGGAGCTCATGTCTTGTGTGGGCAGCCCTGAGGGCCCACAGTCTATGGAATATCTGGAAGTCTAGATGCTCTCTAGTCTTTGGGGGGGGCGGGTGCAACCTTGCTCTAAGTTGCTGTTGCACAAAGTTCACTTAGACATAATGTCTGAAGCTAGGAAAACGTGGCGGGTTGTGTGTGCAACTGCTGCTAGATGCGCGAAGGGAAGGCGACTGCAGCTATTCACTTGCTTTGATAACTCCTACGGAAAAGGCAGGCAACTCTGCTCAAGAACCTCTCAATCAACAATTATTTGGAACGATGGCCTCCCGACATGTTGGCAGCTCCACTAACGTACAGCAGTCGGCCGAGCCCGAGGAATCTGATGTCAATTGGAGACACAAGCAAACCCTCAGGAAGGGCAAATCTAAGGCCCACCTCTCCTTTGATTCTTCTAGGCGTAAAAACGACATTGCCTAGTCTATTGGTCTTATTTTAGCTGCGGAACGTTCTTTCTTAGCTTCCTGCGTGTCCCCTAGGTCGCTGGTTTGGGGGCAGTGTCCCTGTTTCATCCTCCATGGTTTGTACTCTGAGGCTATTTTTTCCTCACTTTCTAATATATTTTGGCCCTTCCAAAAACAACAGGATAAAAAGAAAAAACTAATTTTGATATACCATAATGATCTGAGTTTTGCTTAGCCCAAAATAAGCGGTAATAGGGGAGTCTATGGAGAGGAGGGGGGTGACGATGGATAGGACGGTGGGTGCTCAAGGCAGGTTCACACGGCAAAAATCCGTCCGTCCCATCCGGACGTGGCGGCTGCAGCGGGTGTGGCGGGCCGGGGTCCACCCTTGAGGAACGCGACGGCGAGGAAGGGACGGACGGCCTGGCCACTGTAGGTACTTCCCGCTGTCCGTCGCTGTCCGTCCCATCCCTCATTCCTTCTCCCTGGCTATCATGGCTAAAACATGTTTAGGGTTTAGCTGGAGGGCTCTTTATGAGAGCTTCTCTTGCTAAACTTATATGTTGCGTCACGTGTGTACTATCGCGTGTGAACATGTTGCACCGTCAGTCCCGTCCGTCCCCCTCCACACGTGTGGAGGGCCCACCACTATGGCTAGATGGGACGGACGGATTTTTGCCGTGTGAACCTGCCTTTCAGACTGAGCTCAAATGGCGCCCAACAGAGGGGGGACACATTCCATGTTCCGAGCAGATCCGACCGCCTTGCGCATAAGGAACGCCAGGGGAGACAAGTCAAAGCAGAGGTCCACTTCCCAAGAGCATCAGAGGTCAGACGTCAGAAGCATCACCTGGCACGACTTGACTACCTGCATGAACTTGAGCAGAGCAGAGCTAGCCACCATCTTACCGATTACCACGGCCCACCCACGATCGGGGGAGAAGCTAGCTCGCTACAGTGATCTTGGTCGGTTTTCCGATCTGGGTTCCTTTTTTTATATACATATGGTGAAGTTAAATCTTGGAGGGGGAACAGACTGGAGAGTTGCAGAAAAAAGTGAAGATATTGGCAGAGGTGGATCAGATAAGGGTGTCCAGAACTTTGATGCCGCAAGCGAAGCCAGCCGAGGCCAGCCACAAATTTTCCTTTCCAGAGGCTCGCTGGAGTGCTATAAACTGGGTTGGAACAATTCAAATTTCATCCTCCAAAGACATGTCGTCACTGAACAAGAGTTGTAGTGCACCACATGTATAGCTAGGAAGTGAAGTGATCAGCGGCCTCCGCTGTCTTATTATATCTAATGCTACTTAAGACGATAATGTGAGGTGGGCCCCCCTTCTCGAGATTTCTCCATTTATACGTCTCCTAAATCTCTTCTCTCAATGCTGTGCTCTCTCCATGCTCGCTCCCCTCTCTCCCATCAGGCGACCTACCCCCGCTCTGCACTTCACTTCTAGCGCGTAGGCCTCTTCTCAGTGTCTGCAGCTTATATATGAGCTATATATCTAATGCGATATTGTTCTTCGAGTATGATGTCGATGCAGATCTGAGCCGGGTTCCCCCACTCCTTTTCTCTATTTGTTTGTCTGAGCCCTACTCTTCATGTTCCTCTGCAGCTGATCGGCCCGGCTCTATCTTTCACCGGAGCTTCGGTGCTAAAATCAACTCAATCTGAAGATTGATCTCGAATAGGCTGCGATCTTGTACATTGTGAAAGATTCGGATCTTGCTTGGTCTGAGTTAGATGTTTTCGGACATCTATTAAACTTCTGCCTCCAATGTTGGTGGGTCCTATCAGTAGTCTTGTTCCGGTGATCTTGTGCTTTGTACTAGTTTGCATGATTCCTTGGTTTTTCGTGTCAACAGATTTCAGATTATTGGAATTTTTCTGAGCCCATATATATGTTTTGTACGCTGAGTCAACGTACATATCCTCTTGACATGACAAGATCTAGATGTCTTACCGGTCAGCTTCTATGCAACGGTAATCAGTGAATGTTTAACAGCCTCGGCAGGAATTCTAGATGGACAAGCTCTCTTTTGCTTAGTGTCTCAGTGCTCACTGTGAAAAAGTAAACGACCTCAATGGGCGACTTGTTAGAATTCCTGTTTTAGTTTCGATCGTTTTACATCAAGGTCGCGCTTTGAAGCAGAGTTGAAGCAGGATTTGGAGCATTCGCTTATGGTTTTGACAATGAACAGGCTCTGAACAGGCACACAAACTTAGACAAGCGAACAAAGGTCAACCTTACAAAGAAGAGCACTTGGGACTTCAGACATGCACCACCGACGAACAACGAGGATTCAGACAATGGTTGGTCGAGTTGCCAAGCTCAGGAGGGATAGCGCCAGCTACTTTGGCCTTCGGCGCGTATAATTATCTGCTTTGTATGTTATTTGTATATATTGCTCTGGAACTCGAGAACACTCGTCTGTCCTTTAATCAGGGTTTATTCTTCGATGTTCAAGGTGGATAGGACTGTATAATTTTCTCCCACATCTGGCGATCGGAGGCTAACAAGTCTGCATCCCTTGTAATTAAGTACACACCAGACTCGACGCAACGGCGTGTGGAGCTTTGTCTCAGCTTTGTTCTGTCAGTCCTTGTACGAGGAATTTTCCAGGATAAGTGCTTGTCCTGGTTATGTACTTGATAGTGCTAATGGATGCTTAATTAGAGCGACACAGAGGTTGATGAGTTAAGCGCTATCCATTCTGAGCTTTGCAACTGTGCCATCCTGACTTGGAAGCTGCTTTGGATCCCTAGCGATGGATTACTAGAAGTGATACTACTCCTTCCCTGTTACAAGTGGTTGTGGTAATAATATCTGGATCTAACATCTGAGGTAAGCCTATTTTCCAGATTCCTGACGTTGGGATTAGTGCAGCGAGTTGGGATTCGACAGGTGTGACACATGCGATTGCCTAACTTGATCATTTAGAACTGCTGTCCAGATATTATAGCAATGTAAATGTACCTGAGAATATCAGATCTAGGTATTGAAATGTAGGGCTCTCGGCTAGTCTAGTCAATCAGTGTGGATGGCTACGGATTGACATGAGACCAGTTGGCTGGATCTCTATTGGCTCCAATCAGGATCGGACGGGACGGAGGGACACTAATGATGTCCACCCTTATTGGATCGGGCGATCTAGGGCTACTAGCTACACAGGGGTATAGCTTTTTGGAAAGCTTCCTGCACAAGAAATGGTGGATGAACTTTGTGCTGACCTGGAGAAAGTCCTCGATCTGGTCCTGCTTTGGAACCGATCATAAAGATTTCTACATCTTCGGACGAGCTCTGCAAGAGAGTCTACATTTGATTGGTGCCAAGTGTATTATCTAGTTCCATCAAGAAACAAAACCTTTTGGTGCTCGCTCATGAGGATGGAAGCTGGTGTTCAAGGAAGTTCGACCAGAATATGTCGACGAATTGCCGAGTAGCTCCCTCATGTGGAAGTCATAGCTGATCTTGTTGAAGTCAGGCTGTACTTACCACCCCACAGGTCATGATCCTAGTCTGCATAAACAACATGGTGTACTCTAAGGCAATGGGTCGAAGAGATGTTTGGCGGAACATATTATTTTATTTGATGTCTATTGCACTCTCAAGTTTCCGGTGTTGACTTAATCAGTCGTCTTCACATACGTACAGAGAATTCACTTCTCTTGAGACTAGTTTAATAATACCTTGGGACTCTTACGGATCTGCTGAACTGTGGTTATCCTAGCCAATTGATGTACGTGTGCGCTGCTACAGGCCATTGAAGACCAATTCTCTTATCTACTTATACATTGTCTTGTGGGTGCCAAATCAGTGATAAAAAAATGGGCTTGAAGTCTCAGGGAAAAAATCTGCGTGAAGTTAGATCTTCAGATCAGGACTTCCAGATACTGGGTTGAGCTCTCACATGGCCACCTGCTGATTCTTGTTCTAAGCCCTACCCCACTTGCTCACACTTTTCTATGACAATTGAACGTACCACGACCTTCACATCTCACGGACCCAGCCCGCAGTATGGCCTTATGAGCTTATATATCGTGCTCCTGCAGACGGGATCTGGCTGCTGTCGACCCGTCATCAAACATGAGAGCTCCTTGTGAATTTCAGCGATGGGTGACGCTGAAAGGAGATGATGTTTGCATATTCTCAGTACTAATTCAATCCATGTTAAGTGGTTTGAGTTTTAGAGTTGTGCGTGCGTGATTTGACAACAAGTACTGATCGGCGATCTGAATATTGTCTTCATTTTTCGTTTGAGAGTCATACTCACTGCGAACAAGTCCCTGTCGCCACCATAAATAACACCTACAAACTACAAAGTTGAGAATTTGAGAAAACCCAAGATTTAAACTGAACTCATACATACGAGTATGGCCCAGCGTAGAGCATTTCCTCTTACTTCTCCACAGTTTGGAATTGTTGTTCGGAGGAAAAGAAAAGTGTATGGAAAATTTTGAAGTGTCGAGGTCTCCTTGACCGTGGACCTGTGTTTCCGAGTTCTGTTGCAAGAAAACAGCTGCTAAAGCTTGAAATAAGGGTAACCATGAAATTTGTGATGAAAGGAACTCCAAAATGTTTCGTTTAGCTTCACCAGAAACAAAACAAATTGGGTTTGATGTTAAACAATCTCTTTCCCTCCTCGCTCTCACTCTCCATCGTTGCTGTGCTGGGTGTGAGAGATACGCAGACGTGGCAGACAGACTCTGCCTATCCGTGAAGTTTGTGGGGTCATCAAGGTCCTTGTTCTGACAATGGTCTCCTCTGTGTCCTAATACTCTCTACTTGTGTTTACCCTCTCACTCCTTTTGAGGCTGTCTTCGTGTTGTGAGCTGGGTTATTCTCCAGTCCATTACTTCTCTTGTTAGCGGGTTTTTGGAATATGATGTCGGGCGGTCGGGCGGGCGGGGCGGCGGGGGCTGAAGATGGTGGCATCTGAAGCCCTACTTGTCTGTCTAGGAGCACTTGCTCTTGTCTTCACCAATCCCCGCTGTGAAACTGAGGAATGATACAGGGGATCTTTTGTTGTGTGCCTTTCCCTGCCTGCCGCTCTCCTCCATGTTTCGTTCTCCTTCCAGTATTGTCAGGGCCCCATCTCTTTGCAAAACCCTATGACCTCGGAGGAGAGGTGGCGAAAAGTGGCCGAGGCAAGGCCCGTGAGCTTTTCGTGATTCGAAGCAGAGAGAGCGAAAGTTGTCAGTCTTAGCATCACCAGAGTGAAACATACGTTGCCTTTCTTAGTGACATAGCCCCATGACTCAGGGTTTGACTTGTAATTCGTCTAACACGCGGTTAGGTTTTTGAAAGTGAGGGTAGAACACAGGGAAAACCAATCCCTTCACACGATCTCTCTGGAAATCAAGGTAATTGAAGGATGAACATATTCAAGAAGAAGCCCAGCGCGAAAGGTAATGTTCTCAACGCCAAGATGTTTAACCCATCGCCTTCCCTTCTCAAAGCCCTTTCTGCATTGCAAAATGTATGCCCTAGTTATCCTCAAATTAGTGGAAGCCTATCTTTCAGGGTCCTACTGTTGCACAAAGACACAAACGTCCATTACGTGGGGACACGCACTCTCTCTTTCTCCCTCTGTGCAGGTACTGGTGTCCGAAAGAAAACTGAGTGGTATCAAATAGATTACATGCTCAACAAATCATGTCCTGTCTTTGGTATGAGGATTGCACATTTGTGTCACCACGTCTCTTATGAAGCTGAGCTGAATTGCAAGAAACGTACAAAAGATCTCTAGTATCAGGGTTGGGTAAAACCTCGTGTGAACTTAGCACCAGGCTTCTTATGTGCAGGGGATGCGGGTATATTTCGTCATCATGCTGCCCCATAACCATCCACCTCCCAGCGATGCTACAGCCAATAAATTATATGTTCAAAGGGAACCCTTAGTTTGTTGGAAGTTGTTAGGGAGAAGAATGCCCAAGTGTACGTAGATGCTTACATTGCAGTCTCATGGGCTGATGAGAGCTTGTCGTTTTGCACAGAAGCACTACGTGTAAGCAAGCGGGAGATGTCTGTTGCTACACGAGGTAACGTCTCATGTCTATCCAAGTTCAACTTGACTTCAAAGCAATGAGTAGGAGACAAGGTCCCACGGGCAGAGTGGCTTAGATGTAACCACTCATTGACAGTTGTGCTATTTGACACCGCAGAATTGTCACAGGCAGTCATGGATAGTTACTGGGCCTTTTGCACATCCAACAAGTTTGGTTAGGTTGGGAAGGCTTCGGTCAACAGTGATACAGACTACTGGTACCATCATTATGTTGATGTATTTCCTGGAACAACCGGCAAATGGCAGTTCCCCAACCAGATTCAGCGTCCACATGCTGAATGTTGCCAGCCTTTCAAATTATGCAGTGTCACTAGCTACTGCAAGGGCCATGAAAGATTGTTTGACCTTGGGACAAGTCATTACTTTCTTTTGCAATGGTCACACATTGTGGTCGGTGCATTTCACAGGAATTGAGCGCGAGATTGCAAGCTTACAACTAGAGGTACCCCCCAACAATTTGTAAACACCCCCAAGGGGTCTGTATGTTTCTGTGTGTGTCTGTCCTGCATGGCCCTTCTGTAGGAGAATGGCCAGACTTTAAGTGGGATAGAGAATTGAAGACCCTTTGTAAGTTCAGGAACTGTGACATACCAGGGGGACAACTTCGTATTGGTCCTGGCAAACATCACCTAAAGTGGAATCTGGTGGGAAATTTTTGAGCTACAAGCTTCTCCCTATGGAGTTATTGAACACCAAACAATGAGCTCAAACAAGTGGGAGCAAGTTCTGGAAACTTCAGACACCAGAATGGAAGAGTCTATAAGGCCACAGCTTCCATCATCATACAGGTGATGGGAGCCTGTCCAGCCCAAACATTGTGCTGTGAGAGTGGCATCTGATATGAGATCCTGGCTGTGGAGCTCAAGTTGTATATGCGGGCACTGCTGGTAAGTTGATTTCATGGCCATCTTATGGACGAATGTGGTTGCAGGAGAAGAAGCTCGTTGCGGAGATAAAGAAGACAGCAAAGACTGGAAATGAGGTATATTTCAGCTGGTTGAATAATCTCATCCCATCGTCTAATTAATGTCATCACTTAGCCTGTCTTTAAAAGAGAAGTGTCACTAGGTCCTTTACAAAAGATATCCACTCTTCGTGGGCTTCTAGGGCTTAGTCTCTTCCGAAGATTCATCGGGTACACCTTTGCAAGCTGTTTGGCAGCGAAGTATTGTTTGGTGTTGCCCTATTCCCCTGTATTCTGCAGACTTGGTATTCAAGGTTAGTGTGGCTTTCATTGGAAATGTGGCCTAGTCAGTGCTACAGGACTGTGACTCACAACAGTGGTGATCATAGTTTTTAACAATGTTTGCTGGAGGAGTGCAGGCGGCCACCAAGATATTAGCACGGCAGCTAATACGGTTACGACAGCAGATTGCCAAGCTGCAGGGTAGTCGGGCCCAGATGCGGGGGGTGGCAACTCATACACAGGTGAAGGGAAGGGAAGAGGGAGGGTGACAGAGATTGGTCAGCAAGGGGATATTTGCAGTTTCTATGGTTCATTTGGATGTGTTCTTGAACAAAGCCATGGACATCTGCCCAAGTATCACTTTTTCTGTGCATCATCATGGGATTTTGCTGGGGATTGGGAAACAGGCAATGCATGCCAACACAGCAGTAGCGGGTGCCATGAAGGGGGCAACCAAGGCCATGTCCTCCATGAACAAGGTTGGATTCTCTATGTAGAGGAGGATGGCAGTTTGGTCTGTCTTTTTGCTAATCATAGGACCTAGCTTTTTTAGAATAGTCCTTTTCAGAACCTCTAGTGTCGGATGACTTAATTTGTGGTGGTTGGAGTCGATTTCCTCCTGATACACGGAAGTTGGTTGCAAATGTAACTGTTGCTGCTGGTAACTGCTAGCACTGGTCATGTAGGGCTGGCTTGGTTGGGCAGAGCTATGGGGTGTCTATGTATACCTGGTCATCTGGCAAGCAAGGATACCTTTCATTAGACCATGGCCTTAAAAGAGTTAGCGCCACAAAGGTATTAGAGAGTTTTTTGGAGGGAGATTTGTAATATGTGAATTATGCCATAGTGACAGATAGCAAAAGAGGGAGATTTTGTCTATCAGTCAAGCAGTAACATGTTTGTATCAAATGTGAAACAGCAAATGGAGCCAGCAAAGCAGGCCAAAGTGATGCAAGAGTTCCAGCGACAGTCAGCTCAAATGGACATGACGGCAAGGAGATATTTGTGTTTCTTGCTTCTCTTTTAGCCCATGTGGTGTTACCAAAGTCATCTTTGAACCAGCCATATTTGGCTTCAAGGCATGGATGTTCTCTGAGTTGGTAATGGGGGAAAGAGGAAAGAGGAGGGAAATACTAACCAGTCTTAAACTAGAGTTCTTCTCTGCAGAAGTATATCAGACTTCCCTCTTTACAACCTGTCAATGCTGTGGTTTATAGTTCTGGTTACAAGCTACTTAGGTGTAGTATCACATTCTTTCATGTGCAAATGTGTGTCTTTGACCAGAACAGACAGAGATGATGTCGGACTCTATTGATGATGCATTGGACGATGACGAAGCAGAGGAGGAGACAGACGAGCTCACTAACCAGGTACTTTCACGTTCTGGGGCATGCTGCTGAGAATTCTTTTCAGAGGCTATATCACCTAATCTACCCTCAATTGCAACCACTCACACTATTCAGGTCTTAACATGATATACTCTTCCCTGTCCTTGTATGAATACTTCTCTCTCTTCTGGGTTTATGGCACTCTCCTCTCACTCGTCCAGGTCACTCTTCTTCTGAGGTAGGAATGGCAATCTAGGCATTCATAGCTCCACCTCTGATACACTTGGAATGTGGTTGTATGTTGATGCAGGTCCTTGATGAAATCGGAATAGACGTTGCAGCTCAGGTAAGGCAACTCTCTCTGATTACAACATCAGCCTTATCTGTCCCTAATAGACCCTCTTTTATCAGCCAATGATTCATTTGAACTGGAGAATATATCTCTCTTCAGAATTTAAAGTGTCAAACAATTGGAGGGAATCAATTCGAAGGTGATGATCCAAAAAAGGGTGCTGCCAGATGACGAACTGGTTTGTCCAAAGAGAAGGATCCATTGATACTGCCGAGCACTCACCCGTGTGCATAAGTGTAGGTTATAGTAGTTCATAGAAGGGTAAATTGGAAGGGAAAGACTCATGTGAGTCGTATTTTGGATCAATCTGCAGTTATCATCTGCACCGAAGGGCAAGCTTGCAGGCAAGGCATGGGCTCAAGACGCCGAGAGGTACAGGTCTTATAAACATTGGAAACCATAACATATCCATATCTTTTGCAGGTCTCATGTGCACATCTCTTTGGATGGAGTCATCAGTTTGCCTGAAGGTGTATTGCTGGCTGTCTGTGTCTTTCTCTGTCTTCTGGGCAAGAGCTGGCAACAGAAAGATGTATCTCTAGTTTGTACAAATATGAAAGTAGAGAGTTTCTCGTGCGATCTGGGGAAGAGCATGAACATATCCATGCCTTAAACTTAGACAATTATGAGTGCCTTTGTCTCTCTTTCTCTGTCTTCACAGAGGACCCCTGGCCGCAAGGCTCGAGTGTCTCTTGAATAATCCATCCCTCTCTCCCTCTCTCCCTCTCTCATGTGGACGTGATAGAGCACTTCCTTTGTATCTTGTTGTCAGGTCTGGGTTAGTGCAATGACAAGGGCCGACTCTCCACATGAATGTCTCCACAGGACCACATGACCATGTTATATTCCACATTTGGAATATTGCACATGCTTTAGAGCCTCATGTCAATGCCATGCATACATAAATACTAGTTGCCCATAGCTGGATCGCTGCTGGATGTGTGCGGGCTCTAACAAATTCAGGTTGAGTGACATTTCACCTGGTGACTGAACCCCCCCACAACTGGCTCTGGGAGAGGTAAAGACTAAGGGGTAAAGACATTGAAGAACCTTATAGCCAATGGTTGTAGGAAACACTTCATGAGAGCGTTCTCTCACTCTTCTCTCCACAGAAAAACACTTTGTATTTGAATCATAAAATTCTGCTTATATTCTGACGGGAGTTGTGAATGATGGGAACAGCTCTGGAGTGGACAATCTGGAGCAGAGACTGGCAGCATTGCGCCATGCTTGATATGGTGAGGTATCTAAACACAAGGTTCCAAGCTATAGCATTTATTCTCAGCGGTCTTGTGTCTGGTTTGTATATATCATGCAAAACCAGACATCACTAGAACAGTGTCCCACTCACTATTGTTGCTGTGGCACTATTTTTCTACCTTTGATATAGAATGCTCTGGTTGGCTGAACAGAGTCATGTATCACATTGGTGATAAGATTACCCCATTTTGAGTTGGACAAGAGTTTAATCCTCTTGTATGGACAGTTGCGTACCTAGACACTTTATCACATAAATTCATTGACATGATGTCTGCTGGTCTAAACCATCACACAACTATTGAAGCAAGAAATCAACAATATACCAGTGTCAATGGCAAAGTCATGCGGTTTACTGATTAAATCCAAAATCTTTGAGCTTCTGTCAATTGATTAATTCTGAGGGGTAGGTATATGAAGCTGCATTATATCCTACAAACCAATGTGGTAATCTCCCTTAACTTACACATGGCTGCAAGGGTTATCAGACGGGTAAATAAACATATTTAAGCTGATTTTCTTATCCAAAGACTGCCCAGTCTCGGAGAAGGCAAAAAACTGCAGAATGTGCAAGCAGCTAGGACTACACAACTGAAAGCCACATAAAGCTTGAACCATTTAGAAGCAAACAGAGCGTATCTCAGAATAAGGTAACTGAGCACGGTGAAGCAGAGGAAATTTCGCATACACGTCGCACTGTCCAAGGGCTCCTGACACCCTGCAGTATCTGGAAAGCAACCATGCTTGCTAAACTCAGCCAACAGTTGATCCTTCTTAAGAAATGTTCCATACAGCCAATTTGAAGCTCCCTCATCTGAGATGGGGATGTCTGACACTGGTACTCGACGGACATGAATATGAACTTCAGCTGGATTGATCCCAAACAGATTATCAATGAATGAGGGGCACTGGAACCTATATCCTATCGTGAGGTCATACACTGCACATAACAGATCATGAGTAGTTAGCATTCTACTGTTGGATGACTGAGCAGTGGAGTGTGTCCACCTTACAAGTAAACCAAAATACTTGCTGCCATAAGATTTGATCCACTCACAAATCTTCCATTACCAATCTTGCCTTCAATCTCCTACAACCACTTATCGAACTTGATGAGTTGAAGTGTGTAGAAAGATACCTGCACTAAGGGAGGTGTGGAGGTGGGAGAAGCAAGCCACAAAACCACGGGTGCGGGGTTGGAGCACATTGATGAGCTCTGGATAACCACGTTCCTTCGCAAAAAGATTGCCCTTCAGCCTTTTCTCTTCCCTGTCATAGAACGTCAATGCATGACAACAACGGCGTATGTCGCTTTAATCGTCCAAACGTTGGGTGGGATTTAGTCAGATGTCGACACTCTACACATACATGCAAGAGAAGAGTGTCACTTCATTCCAAGGCTGAAGGATTATGAAGTAGGGCTAGAGCCATTGGGCAAAAGGGTTGGGGGGGGTCACTCGACATCAACAATCTACTACTACATGCAATTGAAGTCTCTCGATCCCAAGGCTGAGAGGTTAGGCGTCAGGCAGAAAGGGCTCCACCAAGTTTCTGCACTGATTCTCACAGGAGAGATCACTGCGACAGTTGTCGAAAACTGAGCATTATTCACAAGCACAGATTGAAGCCCACAGCCTCCAATTACGATTCACACCTGTTCGTACCCAGAAGGATAGAAACACTCGAGGTATGGTGGGTCCTCATGGAAAGACCAACATAAAACAGTTGCAAGGAACATTTGCACATATAGCCTGGATCAAACTCATCCACCAGCCAGCATCCCCAAGCCCCAATACGAACACAAGCAAAATAAAGTATGTCATGGAGATCTGGCAAAACCCAGTAGAGGGACACCAATAAGTAAAAGAATCATTGCTGCTTAGTCAGGAGGAAGACTAGACGCGATAATGGCAGGCAATGTGGGAAAGTGGATCTTACGTGAAATCTGTGCCCTCTGGGAAGAGGATGAGCCATAAGGGGTCGGCAGGATCCTTAAAGCTCTCCACATATGACTTGATGACAGGCGAGTCCACTTCCCACCTTCTGTCCAGAAACAGGAACTCAAAAGCATGGAAGGCCCAACCAAAGACAGGCAGGTTCCGCACAGAACTCTTGAGGACATATTTGCAGTAACCAATTTTCCCTTTGCGAGTTGCCAGGTTCCATATGTACATCCAATCCACCTCAGTGCGGTGGTTGCACATTACCATTACACGCTCCTCACAGGGCACTTTGTCCCCCGCAAACACCACCTTCATTGCCCTGCAATACTTGCTCAGAATGGTCTTTCCTACTACATGTAACAATCATAGCCATTAGGCAAGCTTACTCTCTGCCTGATGGTGGGTCCCTCCTAAAGTGGCAACCAAGCAGGACTTCACTGCAGGCCTTAGAGGCGCCCACAAGCACAAACAATGTAGGATCCAGTGACGAATAACTGGACAGACTAGAGCTTTCATTTGAACTGCAAGGGCAAAGCAAACAGGATCGACCCTTACCTTGGTTTTATTGATCTTCTCAAACAAAAATGGCCACATAGAAAGCCAATGCCCAAAGAAGAAGGCAGTGATCTGCCGACTATAATGCAGATTAAACAGGCGTAAGAGCAGAATCGTCACAGGAGAGAGCGTGATGAGCCCTACAAATGCAGTCGACAGCAGTACCAGCAAGCATAGCAGCCCACGTATCACTCTAAATAGAGTCAATGGTCGGTGCATTTCTGCCCACTTCACCTGCATCCACACCCATGGTGCAATCCCAGCAATTTAGTGAAAAATTTCCATCTCCAACTTTCAGCAGATTTCTGCATGCAAGTTTCAATCCTACACACCCACTTCAGGAAAGATGAGCAAAAATCTCCAGAAATATTAAGTCGATCCCTAGAAGCATTATTTAAAGTTAGCATCCTTCCCTCTCTTGTCTGGTCCCCAAGACCACATGGAAGGAAAGGCGATTGTAACTGCCCGATGTGCGGGCAACCTGAAGACAACATCCATTTTCTGATACATTGTCCAGGGTATTCTCACCAGAGAGTAACCCTCTGCAGGAACATCAAAAACGTAGTTCCTGCACCTCTGTTCACCAACTTTCAAAATCTCAAGGCTGAGCCTAAAGCCCCGGCCCTATGGGGGTGTAATTGCTGGGCAGCTCACTCACAGCAGATTGATGCTTGTGTGAATGGCTTTCTAGAGGAAATTTGTAAAGCCCAAACCAATGGTTTATACCAAGGTGAGTCCCACTACCGGAGTGAGACCCTCACAAAGGTAGTGGCTGTTCCCTCTTGTTCCGCCCAAACTGGACGCTGGGTCTATGGCTACTAGGCAAACACGGTCTCATGAGTACTCTCTCTCTCTGTCCTTTGCTGGATTTGATTTTCTAGGTTACTGGGGTCTCATAAATCTTGTTGATGCCCTGTAAGATCCATGGGGTGTTGCTAATTAGTTGCACCTACAAGGAATGTAAACTATATTCTCACTGAGATGTAGTTGAGGTTGAGGCTAAGAATCCTTGCCATACAGGTGACGCTCAATGTTTGCGCAACCGGTCAAACCCCAAGCCCAGCGGCTCGAACAAAGTGTGAGTACTGTCACTGCCCTGTGTTGTCTAGCAGGCACTAAAAGTTCTTCCGTGGCCAGACTATGTTTGGCAGAAACGCAGGTTAAAGACGAACGAGCGGCTGCTGAGAATTCCACGCTTCTGCTCTTGCACCTCCCGCCAACGAGCACCCACGAACCACTTCATTTCTGAAGGTGTGCAGTTCGATCACGTTTTCAAGATGCTTCTGATGCTCAGCAACAGTGACAGAAGAATAGAAAGCCTTCCAGACAGCTTTGAATCACCCAATAACCAGGTTCGCTTGAGTGTGGTCGAACAGGTGGTTAATTACCACTCGCGCATTAACTTATCCCCACTTTCGGTGGAAATCGCAGCCCGCCCCTTTTTTACTTGCAATAAGGATGTTCCAGCATCAATATGCCTGATGTGCATCTACTAATCTAACCATATATGCGCCCAGGTTATTGGTCTCCCGACGCATAAGATGATTAGAGCTGAAGATGAGGTGAAAGTTACCTGAGGTTGATTTATCAAAGAAAAAATATCGAGAGACGAAACGGGACGGGGAGACTAAGATTGTTAGAAGATTCATCCGCAAGCCTCCAGGTTGAATTCTCCAGCAAATTTGCATAGAGGATTGCCTGGAATTTCCACCCAACTCTGGAAATAAATCCATCACTAATGATATCTCTGACCAGAAACATTTCCGCCCCCCCAGACAAGCATCTCGTACGATGTTCTAGTATTTGAGAAGGAGAATCGTTCACCTTTGAACCTGGCGAACCATAGAGCACAGAGGCACCATCACTTGCAGAACCGTTGGACTCTGGGTGCAACCCAGAGGCCTCCGCAGCATTCCCGTTCTGCTTCTCCAGGACCTTGCTCATGACTGTGGCCGCTTACTGTGGGGCTTTGAGGTGGTGCCAATTTGCCAGGTGTTGAAGCCTACAAAGCTCTTCTCTGTCTTCTCCTTCCCAAAAAACCCCACCAGCAAAACAACCCACTTGTTCTTCCGCTCAGTAAATCACCGCAATTTCATGAGAAAGACGATTCTCGGTGCCTTCTCACTACAAAACAAGAGCAGCCGTGTGCGAAACTGCCAAAACGCCCACTTGCTCTCTTGGAGTCAGAGAGGCGGCGTTGAACGCTGAACAAAGAACCCCTAGAATCACTCCCGCGCTGCCCACTAATTATTACTGGTGGGTATCATTCCGCGGGCATATCCAACCTCCCTCCCCTCCTCCCCTTTCAGCTGAAGCATCTTCCCGTCCACTTTTGCACCCTCCTCAATTCGACACGTGGACCCCAGTACCTTCTTATCTCTCCTCTTTTTCTTTTTCTCTCTTTTTCTTTTTTTTTAAACAAAGGGAAACGCCTGAGCGACAGCTCACAAATCAGGCCCCTTAACCCCTAATGGACGAGGCTGTTTTTGGTGGGCCCACTTCAAAACAGCACATACCCTCACAGATGAGGGTATATCTCCCGGCTAGCAACATCCACAGGGATGAACCCTATGAAAGGAAGCTACCTACCTCATGCACCTGCTGTAAAAATTCCAGTCCATTTCACCGTGTCATTAGGAAGATTATAACAAAATGGTAAGCCCTAAATCTGTAATATACTCCAATTTTAGAGGAAAAAAATGGATTGACCAGGCAATTTTTTTGAATAAATATGTTTTCCTTGCAGGACCCACCCACATTCCAATTCAGAGGCACCTAAAGCATGTTGCCCCAAATTTGCAAAGCAGAATTCCTAAATCTGCATAGGGTTGCTTTGTATGGGAAAACAGGGGGGTCAAAAAACACCATTTAGCTCAACTGACCTGTAATTCAGCCATAGGGGTTCAAATTGGCATTGTAACCACAATTGCAACAGTGGAATTGTTCCTTGATTGATTTCCGACTACCTCCAAAAAGAATTTCTGAATTCTAACCAAAATGCAGGCAGAGATTTCAATTCCTACTTGAATCCCAATTGAGTATTGCCTGAGCCGGTAGATAATTCCGGCCAAAAAAAAGGGCCTGTGAGGCTTAGATTCCGAAGCCGGGGATATATTCCCCTTACTGTCCGGTATTACCAGTATGAGGGTTGTAGCACAATAGGGCAGGGACACGCTTGATAGGATGGAACCTTGTACAAAGATAAACCTTACTTTCACACTTTCATCCAAACATTTCAAAGGTGTACAAGATCTGTGACCAAAATCCACCACCTCGATTTCTTGAGTGCTTTGATTTATATACTACTTAAGCATGTAATCCTATCTAGCCAAACGGCCGTCATTCATTGGCTGGCCAGATGCCTTCCCAGCTAGGCCACACAATCAGGCCACCTCATCTAGATAGTGCTACTACAATACCCAGCACACCACCCTTTGCAAATCCAACAGATGAGCTTCGAACGTAGTAGAGTAAACATTGATGTCATCTATATATACCAAGGCACATTCCCACCTGAGGTTGCCTAACACTACATCCATTAGCCGTTGAAACGTGGCAGTGGCATTACAACGCCCAAACGACATCGTCTCAAACTAATACATACCCATCCTGCATGTAAAAGCAGGACGTGACTTCCGGCGTGAGCGTGAGACCGTGAGCATGCGCGATGGTGATGTGGCGTGAGCGCAGGCTGACACCAGCTGACGTGGCGTGAGCGTGAGGCTGACGTGGCGTGGTCATGCTTACGTGGCAGTCGTCAGAATGACGTGGCATCTGGACAACTTGCCACATGTCATGTCATCATAAACATATAGTACCTATAGCCGAGGGGCCTATAGCCGTGGCATTCATTCATCCAAAACACCAAAAATTAAAATGCAGGAACGACTTGTGAAAGCATTCGTATCCATTCCATTTATTGTCGAACGACTACATTGCACGGAGTACATGGCAAGGGTGGATGAGGAAGGGCGGAATCCGGGCACGCTCTGGAAAAACTTGGGGTTTTTCAAGCGGGCAGTCCGGGCAGGTCCCAAAACAAGACGATGACGTGCCTATGATGATGTGGCGACGATGAAATGTGACGATGATGATGTGGCACTATGGCACCCTATATCTGCTCTATGCCGACCTTCGGTCATCGCTATAATTTCTTTCTTTTTTCTATCAAAGAAAGAGGAACGGTGGCCTCGATTAACTTTATAGCAAATGGACACTATGTACCCCAATTCATTTGGCCAGTTCAGGCAGCCCAACATTGTGGGAAGAGCCAATCTATGGGACCGAGGGAGGCTTGGAGAGGAGGGAAATGGCTCCACAGGATGTAGACCTAGCGTAGAAGTAGGAGGTGGGCCCTCCTTCTATTACTAGAGAATTCCAGAAGCGGGAGGAGTCGGTGGGGACGAGGCGGTGGGCCCTCTTCTAGAAGGCTCCACCACCACCTTAAGATAGTATATATAGAGGGTAAGGGGTGTAGATTTTACAATTCTGCCTCCCATTGGTTTGGTGGGCGCTGCAAGCAGAGCCCCCTTAGAAAATAAAATTTTGGAACCTGAACCATCTTGAACTTACTATACTACAATACTACACTTTTAAAAGGTCTGAGAAATACAAAGGAGGTAGTACTAGTGGAAAAAATAACCACCGTTCAGGCCGTGGAGCCTTATTGTGGGGAAACTACTAGTCTTCGAACTCAACTAACTTAATAGTTGCAACTTAGTGTGACAGGTCCGCATAACTTTTTTACAGAAAGGGGGTAAATTTTCTCCAGTAGCTCAGGATTACTCTATCTTTATTTATTTTATTTTATTTTATTTTATTAGCTCCTCCCTAAGGAGAGACCACGCATCAATTGTACGGTTTTCTCCTGATGTACCTTCCCCAGTTAAGACTTTCTTAGAGTAGACCTACGTAGAAACTACCTCAGCCACAACCACAATGGGGCTCGAAAATAGTTAGGTGCCTAATGGTTTGGTTTGACTTGCTTACACTTGGTCCCAACATTGTGTCATCGAAATTCATGCCTGCAGAATTTTCATCTTTGCTATGGTGGGAAGTCTGGAGATCGGGGCCAACTCTCTATGCTTCATGGGATGAATGAATGATGCGTGAGTGTTATAGGCACGGAGAAGGGCTCTTCATCACGCAACAGTTGCATCACTCCGGGTTGTGATTCTGACTCGCAAAAGAGCCATTTCTCTGGCATGTTCATATGACACGGCTTTGGAGGCTGGATATGCCAGAGTTTTCAAGTGCGCAGCGTGCCTTTTCATCACAATCCAGCCTCGATATCACTTGCGTGATATCCGCATTAGGTATGGTGTATATCGAGATATGGCAAAAACCTTAATTAGTGCGGTGACATTACAAGGCATTTAGGGTATAATAATCTCATAAGCCTTTCCAAGCGTCAGTCATCCATTCTCTTACTTGTTTTTATATGATAAATTTGTTGTTATCGACGATGTGCATACATTGTTTTAGCAAATTTTTGGATCTTAGGGTCACTGATGTTGGAGCTGCGCAAGGAATGTCAGATCATCTCTTGTAGGTGATCTGAGGTCCCTTCAAGTAGCTAGGGATCGTTTCATCTGTTGTCTTGCAGGGAAGGATCAGCCAAACAACCGTGGATTCATTCGTGGAGGGCCGACCACGTTATAAGATGCAAATGGATTGCCTCCATGGAATCAAGCACTTAGAATTTTTTTGGAAGTGGAAAATTGTAACTACCTCCATGCAGGTAATTTTACGATCACTTCCATGAAGGTAGTTGCAAAAACAAACTAGACTACCTTTCTGGGAGGTAGTTGTATTTATTGGCTCCTCCCTAAGGAAGAGAAGAAAGATCCACATGAAGGAGCAGCAAGAGAGGAGGAGGAAGAAAGCGAGAGAGAGAGAGAGAGAGAAAGAGAGGCAAGTTGCGCAATCTCAAACCTGCCTACGTCCATTGATGCCCCACACCCTCCCTACCCTCCCCACCCTCCCCACACCGTGTTACACATTCATACCACCGGCCTGTGCCAGTCGCACTGGTAGCCCGAGCTTGGATAGACCATTAACTGCCAGTCTCAGTATCCTGATAACCGGTTATAGCAGGCGTGCCGACAAAGACAGAGAGCGACAGGGTTTTGAATTTCAATGTTTGAATCACCGGTGAGGTCGCCATCAGAGGTAACGTTAAAAAATGAGGTCTAGCTTCCTGGTATTGTGATCGCTTAAAAGGCATGCAAGTTGGAGTTCATCTCCATGTTGTAAACAATATATCTTTTAGTAAATAAGGCATTTAGGATGAAACAATTCACCAAAACTTGAAAAGGTGGCAGCAGAGGAATTCATGAGAAAAATGAACTGAGAAATGGACTGAGTCCATGTGGATCCTTGAGCAGCATATTTCGAAAAAGAAAATAAGAAAATAAGAACTGGACTGCACCAGCCCCCCATTTGGCCCCACAGAATATAGGACTCATAAGACTTTTTTTGCCATCTAGCCTAATGAGATCAGAGAGCTTTCCTTTTATGCAATAAACATCAGCAAACATTAATTCCCCAAATAGCTATGTCTAGGGCTTCTAGTCCAAGGTTTCTTAGCACTAGCGTTCATCAAACATATTCAATGGGGGTCATAATTGCAGTTCTTGAGTGAGTCTGGCATCATAAGGGAGCAGAAAACTTAGAGAAGGAGCATAGGGGGTGAACGGATTTTGACAGTCTACTCTTATTTGACTTGGTTTCTTAGATAACATACTTTACCAAGAGGACGATGTCAGTGTCAACTCCTCTTGCCTTGGCAAGTCTGAACAGATATCATGAGCCTTAGAACTGTACTTTGCAAGGAGGGATATGCACCTAGGGACCAAGATTGTCCTTCCTCTGTGATGGCACTTATCTTTTTAGGCCGATTCGAACTCCCACAAAACATGTTCGCTAATTGACGAGGATCTCAAGCATCTAGCAGTAGACATACAATAATCTCATAATTACACTAACACACAACAAGTGACAAGAGTACCGAATCACACAATGATGATTTAAAATTTATTGTAGCCAAAACTGGCCTTGGGTACATTTTATTTGTGCAAGCCATCAAGAGGACATGTTTGAATCAAAAAATTGCAATGTTCATATGTACATTTTACGATTGTCTTGCTATGATCAGTAGTCACTTCAAAAATATCATCATGCCCTTGACAAGTCCCTACAGACAAAATGCTCAACTTCCTCTTAGCACCAGCTTTCTCCATTGACAAGCCACTTTTGATATTATCTGTAGGAATGGGAATATGCATCCTCTCTTCTATTGATAGGTAGCTTGTGCTCGCCTGCACACTCCCAGCTTCTTCTACTTACCTCGCTCCCCAACATTCAAAAATGAAATCTCTTCACATAGCTCCATATTCATCACAAACTTCTTGATACTGGCTCACTAGCTTCAACTTTGGAGGATCCTCCACCGGCTCTTCCTCCACCTCTTCCTCGATGATCTGCTCCGCCTCATCCTCATGCAAAATGCCCATATGGTGGATCTATGCTCGAGCACATCTTCTTTCAGAGCCCTCTTCATTCTTTCCGCCCAAGTCACCAGTCACCCGATGATCATCCAAAGACTATATATCCTCCTTCGTGCAATTACTGACCATCATGAAAACTTTTCAGGCACTCACTCCGCCCACCGTTTAACCAATGGCCACCAGAGCAATGTTCAAGATGACATCTGGTACAATTGCAGATTTGATGATGTCACCAGGGATCTCTTTGCTGCCATATGCACTGCAAACGCACACAAACGTTATGTCGGCGGCCTTCACCCCTTCCCCCATCATTTTGCTCAAAGGTTGAAGACTGATCCCTTGGCATCCTCGATGCACCCACATTTGGCATACATGTCCACCACGGCGGGGGCAATGCTCAGAATGACATCTGGTAATCTGATAGGCATTCACCTTTTTGCCTCGGTTGTCCCACCATTGTCTGGGGTCAGAAAAATATTCATTCCACAGCTTCTCCTCGTCTCTGTTACCTGTTTCTGGATACTTTCATGTTGTCACATTGGCAGACGTATCATGTCAAAGTCATTCCAAACTATCCTAGATTCACTCAACCAACTAACTTGCAGAATTCAACATGAAAATTTAGGGCCGATTCTGATAGGAGGGGAAAACAGGGTGGAATGTGTTGAAGAAGGTGCCTTCATCAGCAGTGCCTGATTTTATCAATTGTGCCGCTGCTGCTGCGGCTTCAAGTTGATTATCTACCCATGTAGGTTTCTTGTATCTATCCTTCCACAGGGAATCATAGGTAATCTGGAGCTTGAAATCTGGAGCTTGTCCTTGACCTTGTGTCATGACCCATGGAGGATTTGACCGACCATCAACCCAAAATGACCTCTTGTGTATGCTGCTTGTGTCTTGTAGTCAGATAATGTCGGATTGGTCTGTGAGAACCACCACGGTGTAGCTAAGCAGGCAGAGATTGAAACATGGCCTGCTAAGACCAAGCTGACTCTCCCAAGAACCTTGTAAACATTAGGAAGAATACCAAATCAGGGTTCTAACAGGAGGCAAGAGCCTACATTTGCAGGATGAACAAACTTCTTCACATCGTACCTTAAGAAAACGCGACACCTTGCGATTGCAGTTGTCCCACAATCGTGAAGGATCTGCTCCGTGCTGCAAATTTAGGGCCGAGTCTGATGAGAGGGCAAAACAGGCTGAAATAGGTCGAAGAAGAAGGTGCCCTCACCACGTTGTCCTTGACATTGTGTCATGACCCATGGAGGATTTGACCTCCCATCAACCCAAAAGGACCTCTCTCTGTGTGCTGCTGGTGTCTGTAGTCAAGTAATGTCGGATTGGTCTTTGAGAACCACCACGGTGCAGCTGAGCAGGCAAAGATTGAAACGACCTGCTAAGACCAAGTTGACTCTCCCAAGAACGCGGGAGAGGAGGGGAGAGGAGAGGCGAGGAGAGGAGGGGAGGAAGAAGAGAGCCCGCGGGAGGGAAGGGGAGAAAGATCGCGGGGAGAAAGAAGGAAAAAAACAAACAAAAGGAACGATCCCGTGATTTGATCCCGCGGTATATCACGACTTAAATAATGTCCTTACCACTAGACTACCCCTTACAACTTAACAACCCCCTCCTGTAATATTATATTTAAGGTGTTTTAAACCCCCCTATGTATGTATAATGTTGTACATGGGAGGGTTTAAAATACCCCCTCCTGTGCACGCACGTGGTTGGTACATACTGGCTGGAGTGCACCCCCTAGGACTTGAAGCTAGAAGAGAGAGAGAGTTAGTTGTTGACAAGAATGAGATATTACAATGTTACACTGATCTTCGCACAGCGGTGTGTAAGGCCATTGACGACCCTATTGAACGGACTGCCATACTGAAACATTCTTTCATCAAGGGCTTGCCACCAGCAGAAAGAGTCTTTCTACAGAAGCAACATTATCATCATGAAGACCAGATGGTTGGACTCTTGGAAGAAAGGCTTAGATTAAAAGCTGCAAAGGCTGGTGTACCCAACACTTCCCCCGCCAAGGCTACCCATTTATTGGCCAGCTCTTGTGGTACTAACGTTTCTGATTCTCATGAAGGGGGGAAGCTTTGCACAGATGAGCTACTTCCTGCCATTGTACAAGAGCTGCACCAATTTTGTAGTGAGGTGCAGGACCGAATAAAGTGAAGTAACCCGACATCCCTCGGATTCTGATGGCCAACATGTTCAAGGTAACAAGCCTACTGGTTCTCGTGGCAAGCCTCAAGCAGGTCAGAGGTATGTGAACAAGGCTCTTTTGCCTGCTTGCATGATTTGCAAGTCTACTGAATACTATACTCGCTAGTGCCCGTTTCAGTCAGATTTACCAGCTTTGATTGAACAGCTTAAAGAGAAAAAAAGTTTAAACAACGGACGTCGAGGTGTGAGGGTGCCAGGCGATCATCCCCAGAATCCTACATCCGTGGTAAGTGCGGTCCTTTCTCAAGATTTTAAGTTGTTACACTGCAAATCGTTTCACAGGCCCAGTAAGCTCCGTGTTCACCCGCTTATGATGCAATGCCATGTGGGTCGTCTGTCCTTTTCCTGCATTATTGACACTGGTTGTACAATGTTTGCCATACCCTTTAGTGTTGTTCGTGTGTTGGGGTTTAAGCTACAATCTGCTAAGGGACTGGAGGTAACCATTGTAGATGGCACAGCCTATGAGCCTCTTGGGTTGGTCACTTTACCTATCCGTATTAGTGGCAAGACGGTCACTCTCACGTGCATCGTTACCCTGGGTGAACAATTTCTCCTTGGCTTAGACCGGATGAAGGCAGCTGAAGCCAGCATTGATCTTGCTGACAGCACCATGTGTCTTCACAATGGCGAAGGCCACCCTTATAAGGTAGCCTTCCCCTGTTTCTCTTGCTGTGGGCACCTCAATGGCCAATTTTGCTAAATTGCAGCTACATGCTACTAGCATGCAAGAATAGGTGGGTTTGCATTATAACTGGGCACAATTTAGTCAATATGAAGCTGCTGATGGGTGTCTTCATCAATGGCAATTTCCCTCACCAGGTCAGAAGAGTGGACCCTCTTTGCCTGTTCCCAAGAACACATTGTTGCTTCGCTCCCCTATTGGCTTTGGTCTGCCTGCCTTCTCTCAACGTATAGTGCCATCAGGATTAGCATTTGTATGCCCTAAAGGCCACTTCCTAGAAGTGGAAGGCTGGAAAAAGTAACCTTTGCAAAAACATTGCCTCATGGCAGCAGGTGTGATTGATTGTGGATTTAAAGGTGAAGTGCGGCTTTTGATTGCTAACCCCGAGCATATACCTGTTCATGTGCGGAAGGGACAGGTGCTGGCAAGACTTTCTGCTGTCCCTCTTTCAAAGTTAGCTTCGGTTCAGCGTGCCTTGTCCCTCCAAGACATAGGGCTTGTTGACAGCCCCTTGGATCAGCTGCAATCATTTGTTGCTCATCAAAGTTCCCCTGCTTGCCCAACGCTTACCCCTGCCCAGGAGACTCATTTTCAACAGGTACTCACTGACATCAAGGTGGGTGATCATCTTACCCCTGCCAAAAAACATGATCTTCATCTGTTTATTTGCAACAATCTAGATGTGTATAGCCAAGGCCCTCATGATCTTGGCAAGACTGACATTCTGCAGCATGATATAATCACTAAAGGATCCCCTGTCAAGCAACATGCATATAGGGAGAGTGTTTGTGAGCGCAAGATCATCCACGAGGAAATCGCCCGCATGCTTGACGTAGGCGTGATCACTCCCTCTATTACTCCATGGGCCAGTCCCATCACTACAGGAAAAGGGGGGCCCTTGCGACGCCTGGGCCACGCCGCAGCATCGGGAAAACGCGCATTTCGGGCACACGGTAGGCGCAGAATTTGCGACGCCCGACAGTAGCATGGGCATTGCCAAAATGACATCGCAAAAATGCGACGTATGGGGGTCACGAGCCCCCGCCCCAACTCCCGCGATTGCCGGACGTCGCTTTTCGGGCCGTCCGCGCCGATGGCAGGGGTCTTTTGATGGGGATGTCGTCTTCGAGCTGCCTCCACCTGGGCGGGGTGGACTTGTTTCGAGCCTCATGCACGGAATGGACAAGAGACACGATGGACACTCATGGTGCAGAACGAAGACATCCAATATTCAAAATGATGACAAGCGGTGAAACCTATTTTAAAAGTTGACATACCGTTAAAGAGCCTTCCAGAAACAGTTGTCAAAACAGTTCATAAAATAGTTGGTAAGCAGTTATGTGCCTTTATCGACCCATGTGAAATGACGGCAGAGACCGACATCCCATGCCATCCCAATGTGTTCAGCCATGTGGAAAGCCGACAATGCATTGAGTGAAGGGTTTAAGAGATATCGGCGGTGAACGAATGGAAGATGTTGAACCGGGAGAATCCAAAAAATCCAGTGAAATAAGTCATCCATCCGTATCAAATCTATGTGATGGCCATACCTCCATAATGAAAGACGGCGGCCACTGCAGAATGGACGAGTGTGCAGTTAGGAGGGGGACACGTGTGCAGTGAATACATGCATAACCGCCGAGAACGATGCCCCGACTGCTAGTCATCGCACGACGTCTCTCATCCCAGTAGATCGTAGTTTTTCAAGCTGGAAGTAGCAAGAGACAGAGTCCCACGCGAGAGAGTGGAAGGCGTAGAAGACAGTCATTCTTTTTCACTTCAGCGCGAGAGAGGAAGAAGGCAAGAGAGAGAATGAAATGTCGCAATCTGAACATGACACTGAAGGAGATCGCAGAGGAGAGCGCGGCCCTGGAAACAAACCACATGGCGGGGGAGGACCAGCCACCAGCTCCTGATGAACTTGGGGACGAAACTGCGTCAGAGGACGACACAGACGATATGGACACAGACGAGCCAGACGCTGTTGCGAAGGAATCCACGCCGAAGGGGAAGAATGTCGTGGAGGAGGAGGCGACGCCGAAGGGTAAGAAGGCTGCCCAAACTAGGAGGACGGCCGCCATTGTTGCTACATTGAAGGCATCTGGGAGTTCTTCAGCCAAAGGACCTCAGGTGATTCTCTTACTTGCCATCTTCAGTCAAGTTTCTAGGGCATGAAAATTTCGTGCGGTGGCGTACGCAATTTTCTTGCCCTCTTTTCTGCTATTTTATGCTTGATCATTCAGAGTAAGACCACAGGGATGCAGGCAATGCACAAACACCAAACCCGGGGGTGACCCACTACTCACTTTTCATCTACTGCATAGGAGGAGGGACTTTCACATTTCATAATGGTTGTACCATCCCAGTTACAGAGATTAGAGTCCGAGAAATGAGAGAACGTCAATTGCCTCACCCCATGGAGATCCGAGACCATGATAGATACGTCTTCCTCTTGGCTGAGCATGCACAACCACCTTCCAATTCCCCCCTCTTGTTTTGTCATCGGAGAAGAAAACTTGTTCCATGTCTGAAGGCCGTGAAAAAGGCTCATCGGAGGGACGATGAGTAGGGTTGAGCCTATCTGCATTGACGCGCATGAAACCACAATCATCTTACACTAGTGTTGCGGAGGGCCCCACAATATGTGGCTAGAACCACCTTCCCTTGAAGAAAAGAGGCCGGTACCTTGTATACTGAAGTTGGAGTATGCTCTCAAGCTCTCCAATGTACTCAAGTTTGTTCATAGCAGGTCGTGTATCTCCCTTGCCCCACATGGAGTCTTGCCAATATGTGGCACACAAGCCAGAATCAAAGGTTGTTTTGCGCTTCATGTCAAGAGCACGAATGCGGAAATGACGACCGTGAACCCAAACCGCCGTGTATGAGGTCGCGAATTGAGAGGGGCCCCTTGCAATGTCTTGCACCAAATCTGAAATCACCTCTCCTTGAACAACGGCGTCATAAACTGAAGTCCAAAGCCACTGTTGTATACCCCTCCGCCATGCTACCCTCTGGGTGCGCCATTTGTCTTACAAATCCTTTCAAAGTCTTCATATAACGCTCAAGGAAGTACATCCACCGAGAATGAACGGGGCCGGCAATCAAAGCCTCTTCCACTAAGTGCACTACCAAGTGCACTTGGATGTCAAAGAAGGAGGGAAGAAGGTGCATCTCCAACATACACATTACCTCCGCCGCCTCCTTCTTCATGCGTGGAAAATCCGCTTCTTCCAACTCTTTGGAGTAAATCCGCCGGAACAAGCCTCCCAATCTATAGATTGTCTCACGAACCTCGGGATTCAATGTCCCACGTACTGCAATGGGCAAGATGTCTTGCAATAGATTGTGGTAGTCATGAGACTTCAAACCATGGACCCCGTCTTCTTCGCTGAACTTCGTACGGAGGGATGACCCATAACCAGTTGGTGTTCGGACAGCACTTATGGTGGCTATCATTTTTTTGTATTCCTCCTTTGTCCATTGCCAAGGTGTGTGCCTATACTTCCACCGTACAACACCCTTTGGGTCCACACCATTTTGTCCGGCCCATAGATGGCGCATGCGACCCTGCTCCTCAAGATCCTTTCTAACACCGAGAGAATATCCTTTTGCAGCCACTCCCTTCTTTGCCGGCGTGCCATGAAGAACCCGAAAAAAGGACGAGCAGACATTCTTCTCAATATGCATGGGATCTAGAAGATGGCGAATCTTCAGGTCCTACATATATCCCCACCCACAAATACTTACACAAATTTTTTTACGTGAAAGTGACAATGCAACGCATACCAAATGTGCAATATCACATGCATGCATAGGGATATTGACGGGGTTTTTGTGGAATATGTACCACCTAATATGGCAACTCGTAGAAGATTGAAAGTCGTTTCATGCCGGGCACGTCCACTTCACCGTCCGTGCCCGCATGGGCCTCCTTCCATCGGTCCTCCCAAAACTGCCCGGACGGTGTCATAGGGGGGGGACGTACTTCCTCTTTGCCATCAAACAAGTGTTTCTCTCTTCTTCTCCATCGATGGCTCATAGGAAGAAATTTGCGGTAGTTGGGATACACCATCTTGTGAAGATGGCGGGAGCTATGTGCATCAAGATCATCGCCACAATGCAAGCATGCATGGTACCCTTTGGTGCTTAGCCCTGAGCAAACAGTTAGTCATGTACTACACATCCCGCCACATTAGCAAAAACAAAAAGTTGTCATGTGCATGGCCCATAATGCCATCTACCCCACTACGGTGCACAAGACTATCGCCGCTACTTCAATCAATCCCAATCCTTATCGATATTATCCGGCATTGACAAGTGAATGTACACGGGTTGTTCATGGGGAACATAATATACCTGGATAATCATGCATTGTCCAAAGCAAGATGCCTCTCATCTGAAAAGATTGTCCGGCCATAGGGTCAAGTGAAGCATCCAATGCCGGGACCCCCCTCCATAGCTCCTTAAGTTCATTAACAAGAGGTCGCAAGTACGTGTCCATGTTTGGCACTTGTTTTTTCCCTATGAGACATTTACATCATTGTTTCAATGCTCCACCAATATGGAAATTATACTACAAAATGAATTAGACGTCTTACTCCATGATTATGTCACTCATTAATCTTGCATCCGAATTGCGTCAGAGATCATAAATTTAATGTAAAGTCTAAGGCAATAATAACTATGAAATGAGTACACTCACCTGGCACAATGGCAGCCAACATGATATGGCCTTTTTTAATTGAAAGATACGGATGGATGTTGTAATTCACCATGGTCACCGGCCAAGTGGAATGACTATATGACTGGACACAGAATGGGTTGACCCCATCCGAGGAGAAGCCGAGGTGGACATGTCGTGGGTCCTCCAAGAGAAAATGCCACATCTCTTCAATATGCCTCCATGCTTGTGAATCTTGTGGCCCGCACACCTTTCCCGGGGGGCTCCGATGCGAGGCGTGCCATCTCATGAGTCTGGCCAATTCGGGGCTTCGGTACTGTGCCCTCACTCGCGGGATGATCGGAAAGTAATGCATTTTCTAGGATGAAATACCTCACGCCCCCCACATGTAATCATCCCATTAGCACACATAATACAACACCATTATGTCTTTCCCTTTATGCAGCCTCTCCCTCATTTGGGTGTGAATGGTCAAAACCGAACGTCACTCCTTTCACTCCTCACTCACTCCTTCCAAAACCACAATCAGATCTTGCATGAGTACTACTCTCTAAACCCTAAACTTTGTGGAATACACTTTACATACATTGAGAAGATTAAAGAAAGTAATATCCATGCGAGGGGGGATGACGCTTATACCTTGCATGGTACTTTTTTTTCCCTTGGACAGCATCCCAATATCGGTCTTTCTTGCACTTTGGGCACTTGGTGAGACGCGAATCCTCTCCGTAGTATAGGGTTTTATCACATGGACATGCATGAAAAATCTTATAGCCCATCCCCATAGAGTCCAAGACTTCGCGCGCCTCTTTCCGCGACCGTGGCATCTTGGGTTTCAAGTGTGGAGCAAGGATATAGTCTGCAATAGTTTGCATTATGGCAGACATCCCAACATTACTTATGCCAAATTGAATTTTGGAGATTGAACAAAAGTAAGATTGTTGAAAATTGACTCACTTTCGCCCCTTCGTACAAGGGAGTTCTCGCCTCCATCTCCATGTCATTTGAGGGGGCCATTTCAGGATCATCGATTGGCCGGGTTCCCTCTTCATGGGATGCATCAGCGCCCACATGATGCATTAAGAGATCCTCCATGGCTTGTACATCCTCCTGGTTAATTCCATGCTCATTGTTGTTGTCACTGTCACTGTCACTGTCACTGTCATCGTCATCATCGTCCGGTACCGTGGGGGCGGCGTCTCGCCCACGGCTCCCGCCTGATGTACTTGGGTTGTTTTCGGATGGGGTGCCAAGAGAAAGGACCGGGAAGGGATGGACAAAGTCCTGATACGAACAAATGAACATAGGGACCTATATTATAATGTGTCCTTGCAACCATACACTTCGTTATAAGCGAAATGCAAACAACAACCTTCAATGTGTGCGTGCATCAAATATGTCATTCAATAATTACATGTATGTGCGCAACGCAACGTACATGCATGCAAAGTTTCAAACCCAAACAAAATCATTTGCCCCCCCAATGACGCATTCACCCTATCAACCAATTTTTGTTTATTAATGTGAAAGAAAATCCTCTCATGCCATTGCACATAATAAACGGATGTGGCTCAAGCTTCATTTTTTCCTACATGTGCTTAAATATGTGTGCAATACATGTACAAAGATCTAGCAGAAGAAAAAAAAAACATTGAAGAGTGCATAAAGTTGAAGATAACTCAACTTTGGAGTGCAAATGAGAGAACAAAATCTGGTTATGGGTCCAAATGACTTTTGTTTACTCCCAAATTTTGCACGCACATTGAATATGCTATCATTAAGCATATGGCTTGAAAATGGAATTAAAAAAAAAATCATCTACAGGCGAAACGCAATTTTCCGTCTCTATGACACGTAGCTGCGTTCAACACTAGAATGACCCATTGAATCAACTTGGTTCAAGCTCATATTTGGTCCATATGTGCATAAGTATGTTTAGATCACATATGCAAAGTTGCAACCCACACGAGCAACAATTTTTTTTTTACATCAATCGATTAATCGGATGTATACAAAGTACATCATGAGAATATCTACAATGCCCCTCTACGCGATCCCTGTCTCAAAGGAACCCTTTTTCTATCATACACATCCCACTCACGCTGTAATCGGAGGTCCCAATCATCCCGGGAGAACTCGTATGATGCAAATAGTTCGCTGCCAGCCCTAATAGTCCTACTAGCACATGTCATCACAAACATGTGCATCCCCTCACAGTATACTGACGTATGACCACAAAAGCTCTCATGCCCATCGCTTCGCTCGTCCCATACTACATTGGTTCTCCTAGGATGACCAAAAGAACTATTGACCAGCCCAGCAACATTGCTAAAGATGTCGGGGTCACCATCACAAAATCTGATCTCAATGGGAGACAACCCCCGTCTACGTACATCCTGTCCGTTGACACACAAAATGTAGGGTAGGATGTATGGGGCTTCGAGGCGTAACGTACGGAACTCCGCGGAGGTGTAGTATGGACCGTAGTAGGGAAACAAGTCCACCATGTTGTTTCTCCGAATATGAACCACAATATCATTGATCGTGAATAAACCCCGACCCATAGCAGGGTCTGTAGCGGCTCTCACAACATACACTAGAAGCATTCGTGTCATTTACCACTGGGGTAACGACTCATTTTGAGTTGTAAAAGTCAAAAAACTGGGATCGACTGGAAGTTACAACAGACTAGTTACAACAGACGTGGTAGTTGGGTTGGATATCCAATGATTGGAGTGGTAAAGGACGCAGACGCGCGAACAACTGCTCAGCGATTAATGCGATTAATGCTGAAGAACCACGTGGCGTAACCAGGCGGGCCGCCCGTGTGTCTGACCTTTTGGGCTGACTTTGACTTTTCCCTCCAGATGAGTGG
Organism: Takakia lepidozioides; assembly: GCA_030704615.1. Lineage (NCBI taxonomy): Eukaryota > Viridiplantae > Streptophyta > Takakiopsida > Takakiales > Takakiaceae > Takakia > Takakia lepidozioides. The sequence goes on from CM060733.1 coordinate 75,860,193, forward strand.
ACCGACTCACCGAAGCGCGGTGATACATGGACGCGGACGTGGACGACGATGTGGACACCGACGTGGCGGCGCCACAACGAGTAGCACTGCTGCCACGTGGCCACGGGCCTGGGGCGCCACGTGGTAGTAGACCACATAACTTGCAGTGCTACATGCCCAAGTGGCAATTGCGACTGCGGAAGTTGGCGCAACCACTGCTTTACTACTTTACATGAAGTGCTCAAAATTACTTGAACAATCATTCATAGTGATTCATGCTTTGGAGTTTTGGTGTTTGTAGTGAGTCAACTAGTAATGCCATACAAGAGAACTAATCATGCATTAGAAATGCACAAACGATGAAAGACATGCCATGAAACAAAATGAAATGAAAATGAATGAAATGAAACAAAATGGTACTTTATTACATCTGCGGAAAGCTCAAAGAGCTTATGGGACAAAATGAAAAACACAAAGTAAAAAAGCAGCCCAAAAGCTACTGCTGCTCTGGGGATTGCCTAAGGGTCAAGGCCTCGTGCAAGTAAGCTGTCAAGCAGTTCTGATCCTCATAATGCAAGACTTCAGTGAGTTCCATGGAATAGACCATCTACCCATGGAGGTTTCTTGTAGTTATTGATCCACAGGGAATCATAGATAAATCTTGTGCTTGAAATTTGGCCCTCTAGGATGAATCTGGACCACACTCTATTCCTGCTCCTTCAGCTATCCATGCCCCTGCACAAATCATGCATTCATCCTTGCCTTGCTGCTAGTAGCTGACAATGACAACCTACATTTGTTCTAGGAAACACCCAACTCAGCTTATCACACTAGTTCCTATGCTCAATTGCATCTGCTACTCTCTGAAATGTAGCAAGCATTCACCTTTTTGCCTCGGTTGTCCCATCATTGACTGGGGGCAAAAAAGTATTCACTCCACAGCTTCTCCTCATGTCTGTTACTTGTTTTTTGATACTTTCCTGTTGTCGCATAGCAGTATCATGTCAAAGTCACTCCAAACTAGATTCACTCAACCAGCTAACTTGCAGAATTCAACATGGAAATTTTGGGCCGATTCTGATAAGAGGGAAAAATAGGGTGAAATGTGCTGAAGAAGATGCCTTCATTAACAATGTCTGATTTTATCAATTGTGCCGATGCTGCCAGTTGACCATCTACATATGCAGGTTTCTTGTAGCTTCATAGTTAATCTGGAGCTTGAAGTCCGGCCCTCTTGGGTGAATCTGCACCCACACTCTATCCTTGCTCCTTCAGCTATCCATGCCTCACACGAATCAAGCATACAACCTTGCCTTGTTGCTAGCAGTTGACGATGACAGCCTGACTTGTTCTAGGAAGCACCCAACTCAACTTATCACACTAGTTCCTACGCTCAATTGCATCTGCTACTCTCTATAATCCAACAAACATTCACCTTCTTGCCTCGATTGTCCCACCATTGACTGGGGTCAGAAAAGTATTCATTCCACAACTTCTCCTCGTCTGTGTTACCTATTTCTGATACTTTCCTGTTGTCACATTGGCAGAATCATGTCAAAGTCACTCCAAACTATCAAAACTTCACTCAACCAGCTAACTTGCAGAATTCAGACATGAATAATTAGGGGCGATTCTGATAACAGGGGACAACAAGGTGAAATTGAAGAAGATACCTTCATTAGTAGTCATTACACTCTATCCTTCGCTCAGCCATATTGTTGAACACTCCCTGTCCACAAGGGTATTGTTCAGAATGACATCTGCCACAATTCCAGCTTTGACGATGCAACCATGGACCTCTTTGCCCTTCCCCAGCAGGCTCGCACATGCACTACAAACGCAAACAAAACTGGTTGTGGCAAACTGGGAGCAATATGTGTAAGAAGAAACCACTGATACAAATCTACAGCTTACAGGCTGTCTCTATCCTCAAAATTGGCAGCACATCACCCGCTGCTATGACATATATTGCCCTAGATACACATTGCCCTAACTGCCATCCCCCAAGATGCTACCCCCACCAGACTTATCTCACTTGGGTCCTTGCAAGGCTGACTTCCAGCTTTGACTCTGTGCGTGGGGCCTATCGGACAACATACACCAGCAAGCCCTCCCCCTATCCTGCATCAATTCATCTCAGTCTTATCAACTGCACAATGTGTGATGGGAGTGAGTGCAACATGGGAAAGAGCCACAACACATGATCAGCTGTAGGGAAGAAGCAACATCATGCAAGTAAAGCAAATGATGAAGCAGAAAGACGAGGCAAGATGGGAGAAGGGAAAATGGGGTCCAAGGGCTGAGAAGGTCAACTAGTCAACAATGAGGAACTGGCTCTGGAGCACTATGCTGATGATTAAAGGGAGCAGCAAATACATGTGGGGCATCACAGCAAAGTGCATGCCAACGAGGGTCAAAATGGTGCAAGAAAGACTCCACGGATGGTGGGCAGCCAAGGGAGATGCAGTGAGACAAGGCACTCATGGCAAGGGAGCTGCCAAGACAAAATAGTTGATTAAGCTACGGAGAAAAAAGAAAGCACAAGATCAACTACGAGGAAAAGTAGCAATTCAAGCATGGGAACTGCTGCTAAGACATGAGGAGGAAGACATACGAGGTGAAGCATCAAGGGAACCAGTAGAAGATGAGGAAGATGGAGCACACTTTCTTGTCAAAGGTTGGCGGTCGAAGAATGCAACCTAGCAATCAGAAAGTGAGGCATCCGAGGCTGGACTGCTGCAAAGAGGTACAAAGACAGGAGCTGAGAATGAGATGTTGCCTTTCATTGAAGTTCCCCACACAAGGGCTGTTTGGCAAGCAAAACCCCAGGCAAGGATGAGAGGTGAATCTGGGATAAAACCAGCAGCTGGGAGTGAGGAAAGACACAAGGAAGGGCAGCAATACCTTGTCAAATCTGAGGGTGATGGCTGGAGAAAATTAAACAAGGACTGGAAGTATGGGAGCAGCAATCGCATGAAGAAAAATCTGCCTGAGAGGCTGAAGAGTGAAAGGGAGGAAGACAGGCACCTCGCTTATGAAAAGTGGAAGGGCAGGGTAGAAAACCTGATGCCTGAAATTGATGGGAGCTCGTGGGAGACTCTGCCAAGAAGACTCCAATCAGCTGTTGCCAACAATCGGACTAGTGAAAGATCGCCCTTGGCTGGTGCAACACCACGAAATAAATGCAGCCCTGATAGCATGGTGAGTGGGGCACCAACAGAGCCAGAAAATGAGGGAGAAGGAGGAGACTTCCCTGCCAAGAAAGTCAATGACGGGCCTGCAGTGGCATGCAAGGAAAGGGACACCGTAAGTGTTGCCAACAGATGCAAATCAGTGCTCATTCATTCGAAAGCACCACGGGAGATGAAGGAAAAAACACCTGCAGGGACGTTGAAGCATAAAAGAGGAGAGCACTTCACTTGGGAAGAAAGTGAAGCATTGGAGAACGAGGCTGATGATTGGCAGTCTGAAAAGGAAAGGCGGTTGTGGGAAACCCTGCCGAGACAACCATATGGAGAGAATCAAGCAGGTGGGAACTGCCCTTCATTGGGGTGGTGCAAACAAGAGCAAGACCAGAAGCTGAACCACATGAGAAGATAGTGTGTCATCACAGATGGAGACCCTGGGAAAATGCTCTGCCCAGGAGATGAAGAACATTAGGCAACTAGAAACGTGGGGGGCTGAATCAACCTGGCTTGTTGAATGCTTGCATAAGAGATGAGGGGTTGTTGTCAGTACACGACATTGAGTTCATCAAATCCTACAACAGCCCACCATCGCTGCCCACTGCTTACAAACTGCCACAAAAACAGTTTCACATGACTTACAGATGATTGGTGGAAGGCAAGGCCCCTCGCCATGGGCCAGATTAATTGTATGTTGCAGCCCAGAACAACGACGGGAAGTCATCTAGGGCAACAAACCCCATCTTGGCAGCGTCTTTTGTGTGAGAGAAGTCAAACTGAACCTGCTCATCATATCGAGTGGGATGGACCAGATGTAAAGCTGCCAAGCCAACCACACTCATATTCGCACTCAAGCAACATAAGCTAGAGCCATTTTCAGATTATGAGTACCCGTGTTTTAAGAATACTCCTTCTTCAACTTGCGGTGAACGGGCAGAAAACTTCACAATGTGCAGCAGATTAATGGACCAAGATGCGGAGCTGAATTGGGTATCCAGTTGGGCAATGCTGGTTTCAAAACCCCGTTCCATCCCTGCGTTTCGAAGATTTGGCTTGAATGGGCACACTCCGGCAGTGGAAGGCTCACGGAATAATGAGTTTGGGCTGATATGCATGCTGACATGCCATGCCGGTGCAAAGAACAACGTTCTGAGTGGTGATTGTGATCTCAAAATCTGCCCCTGCATTCAAGCTGATTTCTCTCTCGAGCAGAGCCGCCTTGTGGATGTTCCAGCCAGTGTCCAAAAACAGCTCAAGTGCAAGACAACAACATCAGCAAGGCATGGTTAGCTAAGCAAGGTCATGGTGGAGAGGCATTTGAACTCTCTGAACGTAATGTGGTCGGACTTCACCCCCTCCCACATCAACTGCTCATAGATCTCCAAAACTTGCAATCCCCGCCCCTGTTGTGCATGTCCTGCGATCATCACTTTCCACAACACCACATTTGCAAGCTCGGGTGAGGTCAGGGAAACAGTGCAACACATAGAACTGCTTGGCATTACAAACAGACATGCAGTGTGGTGGTTCTTTGCAATGCGCACACTTAAATGTGGAGTTCGGAACCTTCTCCTGAGCTCGAAATGGTTGATGAGTTGTGCCTGTCCAATCGGTCTCGTTCCTGTGACCTCTGGATTTAAAGTGGAAGCAAGTTGGGGAGAAACACCGCAACGCGCCCACACAAACAACGTAGCGCACCCGCACACCATCGAGCATCTTCATGCTGGTGGTTTTGGTAACGCACCAAGGATGACCGTCATGTTTTCTATCCATATCTGTCAACATTCCGGACGCCCTCGAGTAGTCCGCCCGAGGAGGGAACTCAAAGAAGATATTACCGTCGACGTCGGCGGGAAGGCATGTAACCGATTTAATTGCGAACTTGCTGTAGTCCAGCCCGGCCAGCTCCGACCGGTGTCCCTCCATATGAAGCCCTCACAGAATTTCAAGAATAGATCGAACTGCGGTGCTCGTGCTGGGAATATGACTCCCTCCTCCACTGACGTCCATTGAGGACTTGCCTGATCTCCAGGACGACCTCGGAACTTCCATGACCTTGTCTGAGTCGGACAGGTTGTGAACAACCCGGTTCTCGCTCGTCTTCATGGATGGGTTCGGCTCTGGATTTACTTCGTTGCGGACTTCTCTCTTTGAGGTAGCCACTCTCTGATTCGCGGATTGTTTCGTGGAAGGCGTCAGGATAGAAGGTACATTTGGCGGGCAAATGAAGTCCCCAACAGCCCTGTATATGACGCTGTTCGATGGTGGAACTCGCCATTCCCTGCCATCGCCGAAATCATCGTGGAGCACAATAATACTCTCGACAACAAGGCCGTTAGAGTCCTTCCTTTCCTCCATTTGGTAGTGGCAGGTTGGCCCTGCCAAGGGCATTCATCAGCCGGGCATGACAATGGATTGCGAGACTCGAGGTCGGGTCTGTTTTGGGAGATGATGCAGGTTTTGCGCCACTTACAACTTCATCAAGCTGTATCTCCAGCATACATCTTGGAGAATGTGCCACTGATGGACGATTCTCGGGCCAGGGTGATGACCAGTGTGCATCAAGTCCGGTCGTGGCTTGGGTCAGCAGTGTTGCTGGATGCAGCTGTAGTGGGGTCACGGGCTCATCGCCCACGGCTATGGTGGACTAGTCCACCTGCACTGCTCAAGCGTGCATTTAATGGGGTGCAGAGGCCAACACACCTCACAGTGGATAGCATTTTGGACACAGGGAGGCAGTCTCAGCGTGTGAGACACGATGACCGTTCACCTTTGGGAGTGGTCAATAAGGTGAGTCAACCACGAGCAACATTACCTACACTGCTTAGCTTCCCAGGATCACATGCTTTCCGGGATAGTGGACCTGGCCTCCTGTGGGATGCTCAGTTGCAGGAGTTAGTGGAGCCTAATGCTGACGAGCGTGAGCGGGCGATGGGTTGGGACCACGGCGGTGCCATCTCTTTCTGAGGCATCACGTCGTCAGGTGTTGGGGCAAGCGATGGATCTCAATTGCTTGACCTGGATTATCAGCTTGGCTATGGCTGAGCAACGTAGAGTGCGGAGTACACTTCCCTCGATGGTCGATCCCAATAACTCTGCCCCAGCCTAGCTTGGCTACAACCCCCGCAACCTGACCCAAGTTTAAACAATTTATTAAATTCACAATTTGCCATGATTGATTCCATCTCTAACCCTTCGCCAACGAGGTTGGAATATGCTGGAGTTCATGGCAGCATATACATACCGAAGCACAAATGATCTTCATTCTAACTTTCTATTACCTTTAAGACCGATTACCACTTGCCTCAGAGACATCTTTGCCAGCTATTGTTACTACCAATTTGCAAGTTTGAGTGGTCAATAGTGCTTAGTAGGTATATACTTGTATAGAGCCTACCATCGACAACATTGTGCTTGGAAGAAACTTTATAGAGTCCAGAGGACCCAAGAACAAAGTGCCTCATGCCGATTAGCTGCCACACTTGGGTCTTCAATGCAGAAAGCTTCTGCCAGGGGTTTAAGGTGGAGATTTGAGATTTGGTGACTACAATAAAGTGGTGGTGAGATATTATGACTTTGAGACAGTTCTCTTTTGAGGCCCAACACTGGCCTTGCACTAAAGTAGGTAGGTTGATCATTTCTGCAATAAGGTTGGGTCAATGGCCACCAAATGTTGGGGTTGTATTCTGCCAATCAAGATCAAATTGTGAAGGTAGAATGTACCCAGGTCATGTAGGTGAATGGCTCAAGGCTCCCTCGCAAGATCATCCTACTCTCTTTCTCTCCTCTAGAATCTATTTTCTCTATACCACCCAGGAAGTAGAGAATACCAACCTATCACATGTCTAATGGGATTTGTGGCAGATAGTTATTGTATCTTTACAGACTCACATGCTTCAACTTACAAAAGTAAGGTGACGCTTTCATTACATCCAGCATACAAAATCTTTGGGACCCCTGCTGTTGTGTTGTGTTGCACTTCCTGCCATGACATAGCTTGACTCCTGCCTTTCGACCTCTTACCTATGCTCCACACATGCATCGTTCCCCAAATTCAAATACCATCATGGCGGTCCTCGTCAGTGTTTTTATTTCTGGCGAAATTTCGCGCTTTTTTGACCTCAAAAATCAAAATAGAATATTCTGTCGTAAATTCCCTATTTTCTCATGGATGAAATCGCCAAAATTCTCAAAAGAAATATAAATCTTGGATGAATTCGCCTAATATGGATGATATACATGGATGAAAGTACAGTGGAGGATGATTCTGTCCAAATCTCAGTGGATGAGCAGAAAATATGGCTATTTCCTGCAAAACTCAGTAGCCAGTCAACTTGGAAAAAAAAAACACTGGTCCTCATGCTGGTATCGAAAGAAAAACACTAGTTGGAGGCTCTTCAGAGCTTGGTGAGGATGAGCCTGATACACGCCGAAGGGCAGATGCTCTCGCAAATGCAGATAAACATACCCAACAATCAATACCTGACTGGTCTTCTAGAGAACATATCACACCCACTCCAACACTCCCCATGTCCCTGTGAGAGCCTAGTAAAGTCTGAACTTCCATTTGCGAGGTAACCATAGATAACCATGAGATAGGTCCATCCAAAGATGAAAACAAAGGCACCAGTACAAAACATCAAGGGAAGTCACGCGGAAGAAGAACCAATAAGAAGAGGAAGGAAGCCGGAAAGAATGCTGACTTCTAACTTAAGGGTATGAGAGACATTAACTATGTCCTTTATAAAGGCGACTCTATTAAGATAGCATTTAGCAAATTAGGACTTTGATGAACTAACCGAGAGACAATTATCAGTCTTATTATGTGATTTGCCGTGCAATCCTTAGGATCAGTTCATAGCTCTGAGTTGACGCAGAGCACTCCACTGTATCTACCGTTAGCTTTAACCTTCTGCCGTAATCTATCAAGTTGCCCAATGGTATTTCTTCAGTTAAGGCCCCACAAAGAGAAAAAGAGAGGGAGAGGGAGAAATGTACTCATGCTGTTCCCTGCGAACATTGGCTTGCCATAGCCTTACGGCCATTGACTCGCGGGAAACAAACCCTCTTGGCCTTTTGTGGGGTTCGCACCCCACCAGGGGGAGAGAGAGAGAGAGAGAGAATGTACTCATAAGACGTTGTTTGCCGTAGAGAGAGAGAGAGAGAGAGAGAAAAACTACTCATTTTCAGCGAGGACAATAAAGACATCATTTATGGACCATTTCCGTTGTGCACCCTTGGCAGGTGGATTGATTATTGCTCGCTCCATGGACTCTAAACGGTAGCCTATAACAATTTCTTGTCGTTGCCTGGCTCGAATCATAACTTCGTAAAAGCTTAGCTCCTCCTGATCGTAGAGGTAAAACTCTGCGGGTCGAATGTACATCTCATTACCCTGTCACCCCACCCACTTACTCAGCTTCAAAATCTGGCATTCACTCACATTATGTCCTCAAACAATGATTGTTCCTAGAGCCTTGAGAAAACATGTAGTCATGATTATTAGACGAGAAGACTGCATAGTCAGAGGTACCGGCAGGTAGAGGTGGACACTTACCTCCTCAGCAAAAAGCTCTTCTAGCACCCGATTGATTTGCTTGTCTTCTGCCACCATGGCCAGGGCCATACTCACTAGCTCATTTGAGAGCACGTAGTCACTAATCTTGGAGACCGACACCAGATTTTTAGTTCGGGAATCTAAAATTTCACTAATTATAATAGACTGGTAGGATGCTTGCTGCATTTCACGAATCCAGGTGCTTTGTGAAGAGCCTGCTTGACGGATTTGTACAGTCTTCGGTTCCCTATATGGCATGCGCTTTGACTGCCACATAACATCCAAACACCACCAAATCAGGCCACAATGACAAAAAGGGGAGACGTAGAGGGGGCCCTTGCCTACTTCCCCTGAAAAAGATGTACTAATTAGAGAAGAAGAAAGGAGATTCAGAATGTCCATGAAAACCTGAAATAACCCATGGGATTATAGTGCACTACAAAGAAAAGCACTAGAACTAATTTTGCACCAAGACAGAGGGCCTCATGACATGGAAACAGCTGTATAAGGTCCCTCAGGGCATTGAAAGACAGGCACCATATTCCCTGACATTCTATCATGCCACTCCTCACAACAACCTGAAGTTGGTGTATAAGGAGTACCTGGATGTCACGAATCAGCAAGAGTGTAGCAAGAGAGCGGGAGTCTGCATTCACCACTGAATCCTCCAGCGCCTCATCAGCTAGAATTAAAATCTGAATGCGCCCACATAATTTATCCAGAAGAGAATCAGATTGTCGGCCTGTACTTCAAATCATCCACCCCATTCCTTGAAGTGACTGAATAAATTAAAAGGAAGTATGTGCTCATGTATCAGTCTTCCTATATCCCAGCATGGCTTCCACATTGACACTTCAAAGGCATGACAAGACGGACTTGCAACATGAATGAGGAACCAGCCATGAAGTTACTTGATAAGAGCAACGCCTAGTTGGTACTTTCATTTGTGGCAACAGGCCATTGGTTAGACACCACCAAGTAGGGAGGGATAAATGGAGCACCCTCGGCAAGACAGCAAATGGCGCTTGACTTGATCACTAGAATGCACTTGGAAATGAGCTGTAAACGCATGGCTTCCACACAATAGGAGGGCAAAGCCACCCGCAGTCGTCAAATCCAATTGACAAAAGACAACAATCCCTGCTTCCTATGCAATTGTAGCACCTGAATTGTTCCATCAAAGCTGGTATTTCCACATTGGCAAGTGAAAGCAACAAGCTCATACCGAATCAAAAGTTTCTAAGGGAAGAGTTTCAAGGTGGCGACGTATGACAGCATTGCCTTCCCGGTGGACCAGCTTGATGTTGACTAACTCCCAGATATTAAGGCCTCCCTCCAGTAACTTCTTCGGCCTCTCCTCCAGGGGCACTTCACTGAACATCCACAGCTCAGATCCCATGGCTAAAAACGCCTCCAATACCTGCACATGGTCATGTACATACACACTGAGTTTCTTGAGACAGACAATTGATCCCTTCACAATCTCACTTTAGTAAGGTGTTAAGTTAAGGTATTCTTGGGCAGCCAATCCAAATCTTCAGCAATACTCCAGCATGAGATACAAAATAGATAAATAGGTGGCCACCAACTGTCAAACCTAAGAAAGTGTGTCCCGATCGTTCTTAGGCAGTAATGAAATTGCTTTAGCAAGGGCATACCATGACCATATCATCAATATCCCGACGCCAACCGCAGAAAAGTATTTTCTCAGGAACCTTTGGGATATTCTGAACTTCAGGAAGACAACCCCTTCGCACCTGCAAAAGAGGTGGCAGCCCTACTAGGTGAGAAATTCATACATTCATCTAGTGCAAGACGCAGCTATTTTGATCGTCATATACTATCTGTTTAGACTTGTGATAGCCCAGAATGCAAGAGCATACCTCTGCAAAACTAGATATGCACACCATAATCAATGCAACCACACCAGAGATGCATCAAATAATGTAGTCTTTGAATAGAGAAACTCAGAGAGAGGGGGGGAGAGAGAGATGCAGAAAAAGAAATTTATTACATCCAGGGAGGGCCCAGAGGGCCATAGGACACTGTTTGGGGTTTAATTTCATCTGTTCTTCTGTGTAAACCATGCCCAATACTACTAGTCAGAATTAAATTCTATACTTTGATATTTATTTGTTTATATGCATACCATTCCCCTAACTGCAACTACATGCTAAGCATATACAAAAGACTGCAGACCTCCGCAGGACGGCTGGGAGCATAGGTGTCATCATCCTCAGCAACAACCAGCAGTTCGTCACCTTCGCGCATGATGTAATCATCATCAGGGTTCAACACAATCTTGCCGTCGTTGGCCGCCACCTTTATCCCACATGGAATGGCATCAGGGAAACTGACTAACACTTCTTCGAAGCATGCACCATCGAGCTGTGGCCACCTCTTCACGTAAAATTCTGCATTGTCGAACCCCAGAATATCCTCCCATATCTGCACAGAAAAGATGTGGAATGCATGGTTTGCACTCCAGTTGTCAGCACTAGCTCAATTCTGAGCGCCTGCTAGGAGGGCATTTCCGTTTCAGATCAAAAGCAAAACTTGAAACTCGAGCCTTAGGACCATCAAGCTTCAGCATGGACATTACTCTCCACTCTCGTAGTCCAGATAACAGCTGTAGTGGAAGTGCACGCAGGAACTAGAAATCAAGTGTACCCTTTTGAATATTTGGAGTATACCATACACTGTTGGGGATTTTGCCAAAAGTTCCTTCACTCATGACCTCTATTGCACCTCGCACACAAAACTAGACCATACGAACACCAAACGTTAGACTACCTTTGCAATGGCAAAGGAGACCCTTTGGCTTTGAGACCACTCAGAAAATATGTAAATGGGTGATTATAACAAGGAAATGGGTGAAAGAATTTAGACCTGGGCAAGGCCAGGTTGACGGGCACACTGGATCATAAGGCGACCTATTACATCATGTGCCACCACTGTTTCAACAAGATCCCCCCCAACAAGCTTAACCAGCTGCTCATTATCGAGGTCACTAAGTTCCACTACGATGTGACCCCGGAGCCCCTCCTTTACACCCGTCAGGCTAAGCACCACCCGCAATGCACGTGCATCACTCTGGCACAACAAACAGTTAGCATTTTAGTGAGACCACGGTTCACATGGGAGTATGACACTTACCCTAAAGAAACAGATGCAGAAGTTTAAAATCTAGCTCCTTTCGTAGGAGTTACAGCAGAGGCTGCAGCCAGTCTACCCTATCCCATGCATGATATGCAAATCGCTAGCCAATGGCATTCCTGATAAATCCTGCTGGAAAACATGTCTACAAGCTGAGTCATCTTTGATTTTGGATCTCAAAGTTACCTGATCAGCATTCTCAACCTCTGCAAGAACAATGATAGAACGAGCCTTGGAGACCGACACCTGACCCAACTCCCCACACACAAACAGGCTCAAGTACTTCAATGTGAGCCACGAGTGGGACTTCTACACATTGGACCCTTGGTTCTGCTGCAGGGCTACAACTTGTGGCCATAACCAGCGAGTCCCCTTCACCTGCCTTCTCCTAACACACCTCCATGCATATTGGAAAGAGAACTGATTGCCACTGTGGACCCTGACAAGAGAGTTATTCCATATAAACAGAGCCAGCTGGGAGAATAGAGGCAAGCTCCCTCAAAAGTGTCTCCATCATTGCATAACACTCTCATCATACACACCTTCTTGAGGTCAGCCATGATGAGGGGACTGCCGCTTCTGCATATGACTGATGTCCCCAGAAAATTGAATTCCAGTTTTGCAATGTCCAGCTCCATCTCCTCCTTCTCACGCTCCGCCAACACAACAACCACGCCTCCACCCAAGCTCTGATTGGCTATGGACAGCTGCTTTAGCAGTGACCCCTGTGCACCAGCAGCATTCAGGCCACAGCTCAATTTACAATCGAGCACAAGACCATAGACTCACTCATCATTCACCACACCAAGAGTGGTCATGAGAGGGCGCCAGTAGTATTCCAGCACACAATTCAACTCTCCCTGCCTTTCTTTCTGCTCCGTGGGAAGTGTCCTTTTGGACACAACCTACATAAGTCCTACTTAGGGTGCTGTCTGCTTAGTTAGGACCATCCCATGCCTTTTAATTAAGGGCATAATTGTCTCAGATTACTCTTTGAAATACATCCAACATCAGGTCAACCCAAGTGCAGGTCCTACCCTGCGTTCTGGGCATCAATCACTTCCTATTAAAAGTGAGCTAACCGTAATAACCCCCACCCATCCTTGGCCCCCTAAATCAAGATCTGACTGTCCTCAGATCCAGAAGACATTTGTGTATGGTAAACAGATTTTGTGCGACGTTAAAAATAATTGACTGGAAAATAGAAATGATCGTTACCAGCTTGTCGCTCCAACCAAGGATGAGAGTGTGGTTGCTCTCAATGACTTCACTCTTGCCTTTCCGCAAAGAGTCTACCTTCTCTGAAATAGCATCCGACACAAGCCCGAGCATGAGAGCAAATATGAGCATGCCCCCAATGCTAATACTAACAGAAACCACTCTGGGGCCCAGTCCATTACTGTCAGCATGGTTCCCTGCGTCTGCCACATAGGTCCATGCACGCCACAAGGCTTCAGCTAAGCTCTCCCCGCTCACACCAAAGAGCGCAATCCCGCCAACCGCAATGAGCAAAAAAGTTGCCAGTAAAAGAGCCAGAGGCTTCACAAATGTGTGGGTTGAAAAGAGAACGTCAACTTGGTACGCCAGCCGCTTGCTCAAGGGCACTTCCTCATCAGCACTTCGTCCATCTTGATCTCGAAAATTTCCAGCACGTATACTCCTGCCACTGAGCCTTGGGATCTCATCTAGGTACTCCATGAAGAGAAATGGAGTCGCTAAAACAAAGAGTGTTGCAAATAAAGCGAAATTGCGGATGCCCCTTTCCGAAGGAGCTTTCAAGTTGTCCTCCAATTCTTTGTCTTGAACTTCAAATCTTTCCCTCAAATGGTACAGGTCGGCTTTGCCACATCCATTGGCCTTCTCTTGTAGACTCTGCAGTTCTTTCTGCAATGGAAAAATAACAAACAAACCAATTAATATACTGGGCAAGTGTCCACTGGGAATCCAGAGTTCTCTTTTCCTCCACATCCTCAATACTCAACAAAATGGGCAATATATATGTATGTGATTCAAGGAAACATGTTCTTTATGGGACTAGCCTATTAGGTGACAAGAGAAATGTGTGCGGGGTTGCAAAACCTCTGACTCTTACTCTTCTGCAACTGCAATAGGAGAGTAAAAACAATGCCAACATTCCTTGCAAAGTACAACCAAAGAAACAACAATCTTGGTTGGAGAGATGATGAACGCATTGAATGTTGAGACAGACATGATTGACACATACCTCTAAGAACATGACCTGCACCTGCATGGCCCAGGCATACAGCAGGGCTAAGATGCACACTGCCAGTATCTGCACTCACAGACAATCACAAGCTGCTGCTCATCAAATGAACCCCATTCCTGAGCAAAGCTAATCGAGTGATTTACTTTTCTTGCCAGTTTGGCAACATGTGCCACTTCCTCAGCTTCAAATTACTGGAGGCACAAGGTTTATATCACTCAAAGAAAAATCTGACAACCTGAATTTGCTGCACATGGTCCACCATCACTGAATTGGCCCAAGTCTTCCTCCTCTACACATATAGCTCTTCAGTCAAGTTCAATCAAGGACCTGATCAATCTTAACTGCTGTTGCTAGATGTTCATCCATAACATCACCTAAACTTAAGATTGAAGTAGAATCTTCCTAGACTCGTAACACAACAATGAATTCACCAAATTAAAGTGATGAGCTTCGGACAGAACAGTAGTACAGACTTCTCGAAGAGCATCAAATTACGGAAGTGTCAAACACGCAGAGTTTCTGGATCTTAGAGTTGTCAAAGTTACTAGAGATAAGCATCCAATCTGAACATGTGCGAAGACTTACAATGATAGTCGCAATAGAAGAGCAGTATGTTTGTTGAAAATGGAAGCACCAACGCAGCAAAAATCTCAGGGGCGATCGCCGTGTGGGACTGGGGGGTGTCACATTCCCTCTAGAAGACCCGTCAGTGACCGGCCGTCGGCTAAGTTCATTTGCAAGAACCTCTGCCCTACGGCGGACATCAGACTCATCCTCACTAAGCTCCAGAGACCCTCCAACTGTCCTCCTTTTCCGAATGCCAGCAGGAGGACCGCTGTCAAGGTTTTTCACGCCATCACCTTTCCTCTCCCCCAGTCTTGAAATGGAGGGCGAAAGCACAACAGGTTTGAGTCCAGAATTGACCCCGGAGCTACTGTCGGAAAGGCGTTGGTCATGTCCACCCCTGATCGGCCCATTTGGACGCTGAAATTGGCCTGATGTATCCACACCTATTCGCTGAGTCTTTGTGGCTCGCATCGGAAGCTGATCACTTCCATCACTATCATACCTAGGTCGTGGCTTCCAAGCACTTCTAGCCTTCTGCAATTCATCCGTATTCTTCAATGATTTTGGGACGCCTGCCTCCACCCCTCTCACTTCTTCGCTTGGATAAACTTTCTGAGGATTTGGCCATGAGGCATCTCCCTTTCCATCGGGGCCTCCAGTGCCTTTTGATGGAGTACGCCTGGTGTTAATAGGTACTGCGCTGGTGTCAGAGGTGAAACCGAGGAACTGACTCCCACATATGACATTGCCAGTGTGAGAGGAAAAACAAGTTGTCCCATTGGTGGATCCCTTCGATATCACAGAGCTTTCAGGTGCACTTGGCTTGACGGCGAGAGTATTTGGCAGAACATCTCTTCCCTGTTCTGTAAAACCCTGCACCTGCTTGCCATTACTTCTGCCAATTTTTCCAGTCTCTAATTCTAGTTTAGAATCCTGCTTTGCATCCATATCCTGATCGTCCTCAATCTCTTTGGCAATATGGTGTGTACTGCCATCTTTGATTCCAACATCTGCATTTAGTTCTTTGCTTCTCCCTTTTGTATCCCCTGATCCTACATTGTTCCGCTCAGTGTAAGTAGAAATTGGGGAGCTGTTTAAGCGCCTGACAATGGGGAGCAATGGACCAGGGAACACAGGAGTAGCTGCGTGGCCTCGTACACCTGAAGGAATCGACCGAGATCTTCTCAGCTGCTTGGCACCAGCACTGGAAAATATGGGTGGGGAATCACTCACAGGACTCAAAGGATCGTTATGGCCCACAGCTGGCCTAACCACTGCAATCACAGGCTCTTCGGCTACGACATTGCTTTTCGGCATTCTCTGCAGGAGCAGCCCATTCAGTACCCACTGACATATGAAACCATGAATTCCATTGCACTAACCATCAGTACATATTAAAATACACATATCAATGTGAGAGCATATACAGGAGACAGCCACAAAGATCAAAATATAGGCACCAGGACAAACATCAAGACGTCACTTGGAAGCAGAACCACTAAAAAGAGGCAGGAAACCAGAAAGAATGCTGTCTCATTACTAGGACAGCACTGCATGGCTTCCAAGATGCCATTATTCTTGCTTCCGATCCCTACAACAATTGGATATTTATCAATGCCAAGGTATCAAAGTCTGACCTCTTTAGCCTGCAAACCCGATCTGTGTCATTGAATGTCACATAATCCCAACCCTTAAAAAATCCTCCTTTCACAAGGGTGCAACTTTGAGGGTAACTTCACATACTCTATCTTGCAAACCATACAGACAAAAGCCCATAGGGTAAAAAGCCTACGTACGCTTAAACCCCTAAAGTTATCAACATCCACTTCAGTTCATGAAAAAAACACTTTGTTTTGTCGTATTGCCCAAACATCAGACTAGGCAGTGACTACCCTCAGCACCAGCAAGCTTCGTGTAGCGTTTCAGACGTACTTAGGAGATAGAAGAGAGAACGTGATTACAGGCCAAGAGAATGTACTGCTGTAAGATTGAGTCTTCCAAAGGTGAATGGCACCTGTTGGTACCCACCAGATTCCTAATCCAAAAATTCACCAAGACGCGATTTCAAGTCATGACAGATGCTTCTAAAATTGCTCAGGGTCAATATATCAAGTGATACTCACAGGCCATGCCACTCCTCCAAGTCTTAACCCTGCAACCTTTCAATCCATAATCCAGAAAGCACACACAAACAAATGAAAGAGACACTGACCTCCACATGCTGCATTCCATTTAGAGTGTCATTGTAGTGGTAGCCAACTGGCACTCCTATAATCACGCCTACGCTGAGCCAGGCTCGCCATGCATGACTCTCAGCCCCATCTCAGCAGTTGGTGACTGGCATCAACATCTTTCAGTTGACTCTCTCTCTATGTACCTGAAGTAACCACCAAGCATGCGACTCAGAACAGAAGGCAACATTGGAACTAACCCCTCATCCTCCTCCCTTCACCAGAAACCCCTGACCCTTCCCTCTGACGCAAATTCAATGCATATGGACTCTGGGTGAATCAGAATCTCAGATGGAGAACGGTTATAACCAAGCCCTACTTGTGCAATCTCATCCAACTCGGGCCAATTGCAAGTACATGGAAAGATATATGGGTGGAAGACCTCCACAACGTTGTCCCACCCAAAATTCCTTCTGAAAATTCCGAATCATGCCACTAGAGATTCCCCAACGGGTAATAAATTGCTACATTACTCCAGGCAAAGCATTGGTACCCAAAGCAGCTAGCTACACGCTCACACTGACGGCTAAGCACTATGCATATTAATCCTGACCACATGACCATCGTTCAAAAGACTAGATGCCTTACGAGGCTTTGATTTAGCAGCCACAACTTATCAGCGTCGTTTCCCGAAATGATAGGGTCTCGCCGAGAGATCACATAACGACTCCTCGGCGCATGGCAAAGCCTGTGTGCATGGATAAACCTGTCACCCGTGGGAGGGCAGAAATTCTACAGGGCTCTAGATCACTTTCGAGATGCACTAACTTCCTGAAGTGTAAACATTTAAAAACACTTTCAAACTTACAAGGCGCCCCTACAATCTTATCCAGGACCTGTACCA
The DNA here is from genome assembly GCA_030704615.1 of Takakia lepidozioides. NCBI lineage: Eukaryota > Viridiplantae > Streptophyta > Takakiopsida > Takakiales > Takakiaceae > Takakia > Takakia lepidozioides. The sequence continues at coordinate 75,877,939 of CM060733.1, forward strand.
AGGACACCCTCAGCGATGCCCAAACCAATCGTTTCATCCGTACGTTTTTATGGTGAAACTAGTAACAACAGAACATTTGTTTATTCACTTCTCTCATCAGCAATTCCCTTATTACTGCTCTTTCTTCCAGCTATGAGCTTGTTAGAAAGGCAGAAAGAACAACTGATAATGAGAGATTGACCGAGGACGAAATCTCAGGAAAATCTGTACCCAATTTGAAGCCAATAAGACCCCAACTCCTTCTGTTCACCACAGATCTCAACGTGATTCCAAAAACTAATACCCAGAACTGCAATACCCCCGCACACAAAACCTGCGAAGACATCAGCAACGAAAACATACCCGTGCAACAGAAGAACAAGGAACACCAAGGCAAGAGCCCACACCTTAGTTGACTTCAACCTGCCTTCCAGGCCAGGATTGTCCAGAACAAACACACCCCCGAATCACTGCCTGCCGCTGCATACTCAGATGTACCCAAGATTTTATTGCTCTCTTCAGCAACCCAACCGGATCAGACTAGTCAGCCAGACTCAGGCTGCACAACTCAAATTTCTCCAGACCATCCCTGCACACTCGATGATCTGCAAAGGGTTCCCATTGCACCCGGCCCGCATTCCCTTGCCTTCCCATCAACCCCCGCCCAATTCCCGGGTCGCCCTCGGCCCCCCTCCTTGTTTCCTTTTTTTCTTCACGCAAAGCACTATTTCAGATTTTAACTCTTTTTAATTAAAAATAAAATAAAATCTTCTCTGCCTCTCGGATCTTTTCTGTACTTTCCCCGAATCTGACGTGTAATTACCTGCGGCTGATGCACTATGTGCCACCCTGGTGATTCAGGGTTCAAATCCTGCTACTCTGTCCTGTGGGTGTGAATAGTTTCGCGACCTGTTGGTCGGGGGTGATGTTTCCTCCTGTGTGCCAAATGGCTTATCTGAAAGGGGTTTAATTTTTCCCCCTTCTTGCTGGCCTGAATTGTGAGCAGTCTCTTCCAAGTTTCCTTGTAAGATTAAAAAACAAGTTGCAAACAGCGAGAGGCTCTGTCCGTTGAAGCAACAATTTTGACAAGTGGCCATGTGTTTATCCTTAAGAGCTTTTCTAGACCAATCATACTCTTGACACGGTGTAAGGTCCATTGACCACATTTTCTCCATGCAAAGTCTCTGCCCCCAAGGGACATAGCAAAAAAAAAAGTGCAATTTAAATATAAAATAGTTCGGCATTATTCATACTATAGCATATTTTTATCACCAAGAGAATGCTTCTCATTTAACAATAAAAGGGTCATGAATGTCCGCGCGTGTGGCCGCGGCGGGGCCCGCGTGTGGCGGAGGGGTTGTGGAGGGTAGGAGCACCCGGACCCGGCTGGGTCTGCCGGGGCCACAAAACACATTAGCTAGTCTGCTGGGGCCACAATATGCACATAAAGCATTAGTTATTGCAAGGGATTGTAAAAATTGACGGGTATTGTGGTGGTTAAGAGCAATGTACTATAAACACAAGGTGTAGTGTTTAAATCCTGATAGGTTGTATTGCGGCGGTTATATGTGTTATTAAATATATATTTGGTCGAAGGGTTTGCCGGTCTGCTGGAGGGGGGGTCTGCCCGGTCTACTGGAGGGGTGCGGGTCTGCTGGAGGGTCTGCCACCTGTCTGCTAGAAGGTTGGAGACGGCCTGTTGGAGGGTTTGCCCAGGCCGCCACGGTAGATGAACAAGGACTTACAAAAATTTCAGAATCTGGCCACCTCGGTGAATGGAAGGGCCGTCCTGGCGGGGCCCACCTGTGCATTCATGACCCTATTATTATAAAATGAGAGGCCCAGAGAATTATCCAACAAATCTTTGGAGTCTTTGTGGGAAGCACTCCGACTATGAGGAAATTGAGTTCGGCAGGAGTTCGGCAGGATTTGACAGTCCACATCCTTTCCGACTCTTCCATCGCACAAGAGGAAGAAGGCAACTGAATCAGAACAGAACACACTACTGCATTTCCATAATCAAGAATAGGGAAGGCAACTGAAGAATTATCAGAGCCATTTTTGCTCTATGAAGTGATCACAGCTGAGACATCGGTGTGATGGATGTTAGTTGTTTACACTCTAGCTGTGTTTGAGAGTGGAAGGCCTTTGAGCACATTCACCCTGATTGCGTCTCGCAATAATGCCATGCCACTGAGAACAATTCACCGAAGCTTCTGTACGAACTAAATTTTGGGCTTGTATACTATCATGAGACTCTTGGTCTGCAAATCAACTTGTTCCAACACCTCCAAACCCAGCACAGACAGACAGAAGCTGTCAGCCTTAACCGCCAAACGTTCCCAAGCGTGTCATCTAAAGGACAAGGACACTTATCGCACTTTTAAAAGTTACAAGCAAGGCTTAAAAGAGTCCTTGCATTATCTCGTCAAACCCATCATCACCAAATTCACCCCCTGAACCTTCATCGCCACTGCTAAACGCGCCCCTCGAAGGACCATCCTCCCCATCAGAAATTAGTTCAAGAATGCCTCCACCAAGCCCGTCGTCACTGCCCTCTTCATCAGTAGTGTCCGTGAAGTCTGCATCAGCATCATCATCTGCATCATCATCATCACCACTGCCATCCTCATCATCATTACTCACCAGGTCTATGTCCTCATCATCATGGAGCTCTCCATCCTCGTCATCTTCCTCCTCACCTTCACTGTCATCCTCCTCTTCAGTTTCCCCACCATCATCAGGGTCCGAGTCATCGTCAGTGGGGCGACGCCTGCCGACTTCATACAGCCTTGCAAAGGAGTCCATCTCATCATTTCCTTCCATTGCAACCACAGCAATAAAAGAATCTGTAGGTTCAGTGGCCAGATCAAGCACACAGCGGTCAACAGGAGTGGTGGCAATGTCAGAGTAGTCCACTGCATCCATGGTCCGGACAGCAGCAAACAACGGGTGGCGCACTCTTCGGGGATGAAGAGCTGCCATTATATCATCAGAATTGCGACGAAGAGTTGCATAAATGACATCACCCGTGGCATTGAATGTAATGGCCGTCTGATCCAGTGAAGGGACACTCCGCAACAGCTTAAACGACCGCAAATCCCAAACCTCTGAGTTTATTATTACCTGCACCAATCAACAAACACCATCATTGCAGAAGCTACCAGTTTCCATGCTAGACCAGTACCGGCCAAAAAAATTAAGATTTCCACCCAATTTTTCCAACATGAGTGCAAGAAAATTAGATACACTGACAATTGCAATGCTAACAAGGGCATTAAGTGCAAGACAAGTTTAAAACATTGCAAGCCATACCTCGTTTCCTGCAGGATGGAAGGCTCCTCCGCCATAGTCGGTGAACTGGTCAAAGCGATGAATTGCCCGTGGTATACGATGATCCCATAGCACCCCACTCCAAAGCACCAATACATCATCAGGACTGAAGTGCACCATGGCCTGAGCATGACCACGGGGCAACCCCGTAGCCACGGTGGTGGAGCTGTCCGAGAGCCTCTGCTCCAGCTTACAGCTGCCAACATCGTATAGCAAGACCTCTTTTTGAGATGACTCCAGAGCAACTGCTCCAAATCTGCTGCCCGCATGGTTGAAGCGTGCAGCTCGACAGTCCTCAAAAACATACAAAGCTCCATTGCCCATAGCAGAAGAGTCCCAAAGCCTGACATCATAATTTGCAGAGGAGAGTAGAAGCTGCCCTGTGCGTGAGTCTCCACTGGTTGCAAAATCACGGGGGGCAGACTGCAAGAGTGTGATTGGTGATGCATGACCCAAATGCACTTCCAGGATATTACCTGTGCTTGAGTCAAACAGTCGGATGTCTCCAGCATGACTACCAGCAGCGAGACAGGAGGCATGACCCAAGAAGGTCGTGGCCGTGAGGAGCACAGCATCATCGCGGCATGTCCGCCATGGGCGGAATCGGCTGTACACAAAATGCCGGTCACGGCGGCGTCCATGCATGCCACCATAAGGTGGGTAAGTTTGTCGCCCAGCAAGCCTTGCTGCTATGTTCAAGGGAGCATCTAATGCTCTACTGGGCTCGGGACATACATGAGGATGCAGCAGTGAAAGGGGAGGAAGAGTGGTGATAGGTGCTGGACATTGCCGATGCTGATGTTTCAAATACTGCACCACCAGAGAGTCAAGTGTCGCATGCTCAGTGCCAGAGGTGCGAGGCTCCAACAGCAAACCTGTGTTGGAAGGAAAATGTGAATGGACAGGAGTACTAAGATACTGATTATAAGGTGGGAATGGGGACTGCTGCAGATCAATGCCACTAAGACCTTCCTGTTGTGGAGGAGCGGTAAAATCATTCTTCTCAAACAAAACTTGTGGCCCAAGCAAGGATTTTCCAGGAGTGGATTCTTGCTGGGATGGAGTAAGGAAACTTGAGAGAGAAGGTGAAAAATTATCTACAGCTAAACTGCCCTTGAGGCAAGGGTTCGGGGTCACACAAGAGGATATAGCAATGGGTTCAGTCAACGCAATTCTTTTACTCGGAGAAAGGGGTGGCAGCTCCCGTTCACTGGCCTTGCGCTTAACAGAGAGACCTCGGAAAGGTAGGGGAGTCCTGAAGTCACTTTCTGAGGCACAGCTAGACTTCCCCATAGGAGAGCCATGAGGAGACTCATGAGCCTCGTTGCTTCGCACTGTTAGTAGCCGGCTCTCCTTGGCAACTAGAGACTTCTTTAAGGAGGCTGTTGGTAATCCCTTTGCACTTGCAGTCAAGGCAGCCGAAAATCCAGGTCTTCGGCGTGCCCCACTGTGAATGGGCTGATAGCTGCTTCCATCGTCTTCATCCCTGACCACCTGCTTTGAAGCTGCTCCAATGAAACCTCCAGAGACACGTCCAGCTGGCCATTGCAATTCCTCTACCGTGGATTCTAATGAAGTAGACGGATATGCAAGAGAAGTGGGAGGTAGAGTGGATGGCAAGGGCTTCAATTGTGCCTCTCTTATCAGTGCTGAAGCAGCACTAGAGAGCCCTGAAGCCACTAAATGTTCATGTATCAGCTGCAATAACTCCCTGCATTCAACAACATGACCAAGATATCAGCAAGGAAGCTTACGAATGTGAACTAATATGCCAAAATGAAACACTTTCAATGCCCTGAAATGAATCACTATCATGAAGGATGAAGAGTACCGAGGGTGATAGCTTATGGGTGTAGCAGCTGCAATGGCAGCCCTCTCAATCCGCCGCAGAGTGGGAGCTGCTGCCTCACTTGCTGCTGCCGTGTTGGCACGTCCTGCATTCGTGACAATCTGGACAAGCTCCCCATGTTAGTGATAAGTTGCTCCCACAGCTACGTACAAAGCTTCTCCAAAAACATAGCACACAGGCTAAATACGGATGCCAATGATAAGATCAACAAATACAGGTTGTACAGTGTCAATGAGATGATGGAGGTGTCAGAGCTTCCATGAAGTATCAGAAGAATCCAGGGTCTACTGAGAACCAAATCCTACTAGTATGCAGAAGAGGAATTTTCTGCAAATTTGTTGTTACACAAAAACCCACGAGTATGCAACAGACCCAAGAGGCAACTCATTGAAGACCAGCCTACCGACGAGCAACCTGTCCTGCATGACCAGTCTGTCTTTCCAGCCCCATGACCTGACTGATCGATTTGAGTGCCGTGCTAACCCACTAAGTCTCAGTGTAGATCTTCCCAAATTCATCAGAACAACACTAGAGGCTGATTGAATTCAGGTCTAATTTCTGTAACTGCATTTTCTGGATCCACCATTCGAATAGGCTCTTACTTCCACTACCACAAACCATCTAATCTACCTTATGCTCTGATACCAAATCTCACAGTCAAGTCACATTATAGTAAAAGAAACAGATCCTTAATGACCAATGTATGAGCAGGTTAACCTCCCATCCTTGAATCCTCGTCCGACAACCTGCCAAGGAGTACTCTAGTTCATCTAGTATGCTATGCTCTTAGTCTTGCTTCTCAAGAACAAGCCTGTGGCTTCCTCCTCCAGGAAGTCACATCAGATCCTCCTTAGTACTCCCCAAGGATTCCCCCCCTTGCTCTGAGGATACCCCTTGGTATTTGCTGCTTGCTATCCAAAGGCCTAACCCTGGCCTTTGCCCTTCTGACCGTTCACCTCCCCTTCGCTTAGTCATTAGTCTCTTCAAATTCTACTTATTCTACTTCCAACCTTGCTTAGTCGCCGACCAAGTCTTGCTAATCTAATCCATGACAAAGATACTAAAAGAAAGAACCAGAACCAAACCACAAGATCCCCAAGAGAGAACAAACAATGTGGAGGATGCGTATGTTGGCTAATCTCGTCAACAACTGGGGTTCTTACAGCAATGAGCTCCAAAGCCACTCGGCTCAGCTCTGCTTGCCACCTGCCTTGCTCTCCACCAACACCTCCTGAACTTGCCTGACGTCCAGCCTGGCTCCCCCCATCTCGTAACAGCTCCGACAGCAGCTTCCCCACCTGCTACAGCCACACTCCCTTTACTAAAGATGCAAGAATGTGCGACTTTGACTCCCTTTCCATCCGATGTGGAGAAGTAAACTTTCTAGGGAAATTAGTTGACACATAACAAGAACTTGTAAGACAATCATGCAATCACCTTCCTCACGACATACACTTCTACCCATAAGACCCCGGCAAATTTCTTCCTTAGTAATGGCCATAGTGGAGGTTGAACCATACTGAACCATACTGGTCACCTTTCATGGAGGTTGAGCTTGAGGCATCGGTACACACTGAATGTTTGCCCAGCATGCCACTGTGGGAATAATATTGGATCCAGACCAAGATTGGACCATCTGGGGTTCATCACTTGGTTGTAATTTCAAATATCACCAAAGGACAACACTAATAAAGCCCAAAACATTCCCATGCTAAGTTTCATGCCTGAAGCTTTGTGAGGATGTGTGCAATGGTGTCATCACGAGCTAGGCCCAATAGAACACGACAAGCCAGGGCTCGAATGCAGTCAAGAGCAGCTGGAGGCAGAACAGTGCGTGGATAAAGCAGATGGAGTAGCACTTTGATCCCATTGTTGGCACGCACTGCCTCCCGAGCATGGCGATAGCCCTGTTCCATGTAAGCTGCCAGTCCTGGGCCCCCAGCCCCAGGCCCAAGTGATATTCGACGGTCTCCCACCACTGCCGCACCAGATGGACCTGTTGGAGTTCCTCCATTCCTGTCTACGTTAGCCTCTCCTCTGCCTGCCCAGGCCTTGCTTTCAGCATTGGCTGCTGCTGCCACGCTACTCGTGACCATTTGCAGGCCAATGCCCGTCGCAGTCTGGGTGGACAGTGGTGGTTGGCTTGCAACAGGAGTACTCGGCATTGGACGGCTGCACAGTGATGGAGGAGGGCAAACCAAATTTACAAGCACCAGCAGTGCTGCCTGAATCACCTGTAACCATTCATGCATGCAAATGCAACATTACTACAGGACCCCGAACACTTCCATCTATACAAGTACTGTACCTGCTACAAGAACAACTTGTCATACGTGCATAATCCTGTAAAGTCCAAATTTGGCAAACAAAAGTGGTTACAATGAGCAACTGCATACCTCTGGATCACCAAAGGCAGCTCCACTTGCAGCATCAAGAATAACTGCCATACCAGAACGCACATTGCTCAGTGTGGAGCCCACTACCACCCGACGCGTATACGGCATCAAGGTTACTATCTGCAGAACCCCCAGTGCATGCTGGGCAATCTCATGCAAGTACCTCTCTCCAGGTGCAGCCTGTGACATACAAAACAATCACAGTGAGAAAATCCTAGCACTAAAAACCCTTTTATTAAAGGGGACAGATGGCTTAGAGAGAGTTTTGAGAAATATCTTGGGAACTACCAGTCTCGTATAACACAACCAGAACAAACCATCTTACCTGAGTAAGCTCAAGCAAGATGGTGTGACCACAATAGGTCATGAACTTTTCCAGAGGAGGCCAGCGGGCCCTAACAAAAGCAGGGCCCAGCTTCCGGTCACGCTGCAGCTGTAGGATAATGGTTTCCATTGCCTCGTTGCTTATGTCGATTGGCTTGTAGGTAGCCCTCCCACTTGTCCCACTTCGTGATCCACCGCGGTGACCTCTATAGGGTCGCAGGGAGTCAACAAGCAGCAGAAGGTGAGCGCGAAAGTACTGCCGCAATGCAACACATGTATGATAGGCGATCTGTTTCCCTGATGATGTCAACACCTCAGCTGCAGAACTACGGTCACTGCGGGAGCCTGCAGATGCTGCTGCTGTGCCAGGTGCACTTGACCCTCCCCCTGACCTCAACACTGCTGCATTGCGTAGCAGATTTAGAACCTTTCCCAATCCATCCTGAGTGTCAAAAGCATCTAGAACAGCTCGAAACACAAAAGATGCCCCAAAGAACAAGGCAGCATTCCTCCGAGCAGTATCTTGTGCACAGCCCAACAGCTGAATGGCAAGTGCAACGGTGTCTTGCACTACCAGAGAAGGTAATGTGCACACACGCTCCATTACACCCTGCCAGATAGTCAGATGGGTTAGTGTGTGGTTAGTGATTCCAAATCAACAAGTGAGAACTGGTAATTGCAGATCGGATAACATTCACAATTTGGAGCACTTTTTTGTTTGGGAAACACCCGCACAGAACGACAACACACAGCTGTATGCCAGTTCATTGGCATCAATATATACCTGCAAAGAAGCGAAAGCAAACAGGCAGAGAGAAATGCCCGTAAGAGTTTGAGGCACTCTTGGTGTGGCAAGAAGTTGCTGGACACCACCCCTATCAACGAGAAGAGCTGCAAACTTGCGATGTGCAGCCAGAGCACAGATCAGCTTCAACACATCAGACAGCATTGCCAGATCCTTGGCAGTACTTTCCTTTGGTCGGCGCTGGAGCAATGCAAGGCATACATCTACCCCTCTCTCATGTAACACAGGGCCCAATACTTCCAGATATTCCCCCATTTTTTCTAGACACTGCACACAGTAGCGCTCCCTTAGCGAGGCAATAGATTCCGCATCCATTGTGCACTCCGTCTTGTCTTCCAATTCACATACATGCTCCCTCCTTGCTACACTTTCCAGCACGTTAGGCCTGTCTTCCATCCTATCACTTTGATCCCTGCATGAAAGCACCAAAAACAACACTTGAAAATAGGGAGCTTCCAACCTACTTCATTCAATCAGGCACTGAAAGGGATCTGCAACAAGTACAGTCTGAGAGCTTCATACTCTGTAAAAAAGCCCAACATACCTGATCACGTTTGTTGCCACTGCAGCATCCACAACAGTTGCAGCTGCAGCGTTTGCAGCTGCCATTATTGCTTCTTCATCATTGGCAGTTCCAAATACCTGCACAGCATATCACTTGAGTGTTAGCGACTGAGACCAGAGACTGAGCCAAACTAATATAATCTGACAACTCTAACTGCGTCTTGTTCAATGCAACAACTTCTCAGAATGACTACGACTGTTCCATCAACAGTAGCAAATCATGTAAGCTTCTTGCCTCCATGGAATCAACTTACAATGCAAAATACCCAAGTTCCACATGAGACACTCGAGTTGAGTCAACCTAGGAATCAAGATATGACCCAGAGACAGACCTCCAAAGCCGCTGCCTTAACAAGATCAGCAGCCGCATCTCCGGCAGCTTTCACAGCCTCCCATGGCGCATTAGCCGTTCTTGCTTCAGCCTGGGCAGCATGTGCAGCCCTTCGTATCACCACTGATATATCAGCACTACCAACCATTACACTTTGAATCTCCTCTTTATCCGCTTCAACCTCATCTTTTGCTCCCATGTCTTTCTGTGTGTCAGAGACACTCTCCAACCGCATACTACTTTTATCCTGTAATGATTTCCGACTTCTCAAGCTATCAACCAGATTGCCAGGACGTATAGGTGCTATTTGTGAAACTTGGGCTCGTTCAGCCTCCACAGCCCCATCACTGATCCTTCCCTTGTTTCTCCCTCTACCACCTCCCCGGTCCCGGATATCATTCCTTCGTTTTGATGGCTCTGCTCTAGTACCTTCTTCTATCTCATCATCTCGAAGAGGACGATTGTTGCCATACCAGTCTGCAGCTCTGCTCTTCCCATCTCGCCTCTCTTTCCTGCGTCGCTTATCTTCATTTACCCACTCATCAGCTTCCTCATCAGCATCATATGTACACAGGCTCAACTCTGGAGGTTCAAGCCCACTCCGTCCCTCTATATTCTCACTCTCCTCTAAATGACCTTCTTCAAGATCCTTTCGCTTCCCTTTGATGTCAAGAACCCTCTCACCAGCCTTTTCTGTCAATTGGTCCTCAGAAGACTTCTCTGATCCCCAAACTTCTTCAAGTCGAGAGGCTTCTAATGGTAGCCTCACACGTCCCCGAGCTTCCTCCCTTCCCCTAGTACTGCTGGCTCCCATACTAGATCTATTTTCTCCATTTGCATCATAACCAACATCTCCAAGCACCCGGACTCGGAGGTAATGCATGAGCTGTGCCACCATTCCTGTTGTTAGCACATCCTCCACCACGTCACCACTGCAAAAAAAAACCAACACCAGCAATATAACCACCTTAGTACATCCAAAGCTGGGCCAGGGTACTTTATCAGATAAATTGCAAAAGACTGCCACGTAAGTGACAGGTTGAGTAAGGTCTGTACCCTGCAAGAGCTACTGCCAGGAGTCCAGTTGCATAGGTCCTTAACATTTCACGATCTATTGCATCGGACAACATGATCCTCTTGTGGCCAGAATTGCGCACTGCCTTGCCACTTGCTCCTTCGCTACCAGGTTTGGTCATATCCTCTATCACCCAACGTTTGATATTTGCTAAAACCTCATCCTCAAAAACATGTGGATACTGCAAACGCCACCATCAAAGTGAATAAACTTATTCTCTGTCAAGAAAACTCCCATGCGCAATATCGTTATTCAAACTACAGTGCCAACTTCCTCTGATGGTGTACACTACACCAAATTCTCTTTCTGTTATCTCAATCCATTATGAGCTGCAAGCAGAGCAAGGCTTACCATCCAGCTGGAAACACATGCAAGGAGCAGTCTAGCTGCAGCCGCTCGAACATTTGTAGAATGTCCTGCTTCAACTAGTAACCTTGATGATAAAAGCTCAAAAAAATCATCATCCTCCTGCCACCCATCCATCCCCCCACATTAGTGCATGAACCCAGCAAGGTTGCCACTTGCCACCATCCACCAGTTGCTCTTGCTCCTGAATAATCCTACAAATATCCTCCAATAGGCATGCGGGGAGGTACTGGAGCGCTTTCAGAAAAAACGCCAGAGGAAACAGAACCAAAGGAAGAAGAAGCAGACATAGCAACCCAGTCTTAACATCACAGCAGTAGCTCTGGAAACAAAACATCCTAGCTACGAAATTGAAGTTTGTGACATCAACTCCCCAATCAACAACATAGGATTGCACAAGATGGGTGCACTCAGCTGTGGTGCTGTTACAGAGATAGACCAATGACGATATGGGCCAAACTTACCCTAATCAAATTCACAAGACGTCCAATAGTGTGGGAAGACCGGGAATTGTTGGTGTAATGATGCCCTGCTTGCTGCTCGTACCTGTTCCTCCATGAACAAAAATCTAAAACATAAATTACAAAATCAAACTGCATTACCTCCACCAGAAAACAATCCGCTATCCCCCAACCTGGAGGAAAACTGGAGTTCCACTTGATCTATGAGTATCTACAGCAGGATGGACCATTTTTCCACACAAGATCCAGGCCCTACCAATTCAAATGCAAATTGTGTCAGATTTCATTCCTCCACTATAACTCGCTTAGGCACAGGTTGTCCAAGGAAAGATTCATCGTCAACAAGTATTTCCCATATTACCATTTGCTAACACCAGATCCAGAGCCAACCAATTCAATGCAATTTGACTCAACTTACACTTCACCCCTTATAATTAACATCCAGTAGCCAGTACAGTTACCTGCCAGTAGCCAATAAAGCTAAACCACTTATCTCCAAACCATTCAGATGACGCGTTCCGGGGGAAAACTCCTCAATCCCGTCAGTGAGATTCCTCAATTCTTAACTCCACCACCATTCCGTTGCACATGTCAAAGCTCTGATCTACCCACTTCTACAGGCATCAACATAGGGTTTGCCATTCTGTTTCTGGTTCTATATTCTGTTTTTAAGTAGGAAGCCAAGTAACGCCACCGTCCAAAGACACGACACAGACATGCACACAAAAACCAGCACACCCTACCTGGATTCCTCCTGCTCCAGAACGGCGGCCAGAGAGTGAAGAAGGCAAGGATTGGGAGAAGAGCGGCCCGCCACCATACGCCTCATCAGTCCACGCGCCTTGTGCACCACATCCTCCCCTCCTCCACCACTCCCTCCTCCTTCCCCTCGCACCCCGTCCATCCCCGCCTCCCCTGCTACTTCGGAAGCTGCCACAACTACAGCCAGCGGCCCCGGGTCCAACATGGGCGAGCTGCCCGGCTCCTCGGCCATGGCCTCCCCTCGATCGCCTCGACTCCCACAGCGACTCCACGGCCCTCTTCCCGGATCCAGACCAGGCCGATGCCTGCCTGCCTGCTTAGGTCACTGCTTGAATGTCGCGCTCCAGGCCCCCCCATCCTCATGCCTCCATCTCCGCATGCGGCTGCCATATTACCCTCCCAAAACAATGAGACGCTTAACAAAAGAAAGTGCAAACAAGTTTTATCGGTTCTAACCGTACGATGGAAACCCTTCATCACCCACCTCCGTTGATATTATGAGATGATGCAATCTGGAAAAGACGACACCGCCGAATTAACTCGTGTTAATTTTAAGCTGGACCGTAGGCCAGCGTAGACTGACACTTGTTCGGGCGTGCCTTCGAGTGTAGTTCCCGCCAAGCGCATACCATGCATGCATCCCATCTGATGGCATGATGGCCATACATGCCCCACATGGCGCATGTGTCTGCCCAGGTTATGGGTAACCCAAGGAACTCCCAAAGTGTGCTTCTGTGATGTCCCACCCGCGGGCGCATCGTGCGCCACGTGGACACTTTTAACAGGCCGTAATGCATGCTGAATTCATAGCATGGCTGGTTGTGGATGAAACCTATTTGTCATTCATTCATGCATAGGTAGCAATGCCAAATTACAAATATGTTCTAGCCACCAACATATTATGGTTTCTAACCCTAACCCTAATTGTAGTGATGGAACTTCCCTATTTTTCTGCTCTTCCTCATTTCTTATGTGTGGGTGCATACTTGTTTGTTTATAGATATTGCTTTAGTAGCATAGTGGTCATCAACTCATATAAGTATTTGTTATACTTATGCAGTCTGTTGCAATTATGGGATAGAACTTTGGAAAGAAAGAGTATTGTAGTTATAGGCAAGAAGATGAACAACCTCTTCTTAAGTGAAGGAACACTTCTGCCTGCATAGACTTGCTCTCTCACAAGCTACATCTAACATTAGAAACAAATAGCCAATTCGGAGCTTCGGCTGCTCATCGGGGCATAACGGTCCCCCTCACACTCCCACTCGACCCTCGACCTGTCGGGCTCAGTGGAAATTCCCTTTGGTAGATGGCAGTCCGGAACAGCTCCCCACACCTTGGTCGCTTTCCGACTCGCACGCTTACTCACTAGTTTTTGGTCACCAACGGGCTTGCACCGTTCTCGGGGTTACTACTCCCTATATATACTTCTGTAGGTGTCCGCGGGAGTTCCACAAGTAGCCAAGTCCAAATCTGGTGCACCACCACTTAGATCCTCGATTGTCCCAATAATGAGCCGCGGTGAGTTTTGGCCCACCCACCACGGCCCCAATGGACCGTGGTGAGTCCCAAGACTCCCCACGACTCCCACCACAAGACCTCAGCCTCATGGTGAGTCTTATGCGACCCCCACTACGACTCCCTACGCTACCACCACCCCTCGTGGAGCCCCCACCGCCACCACCCGGTTTGCGGGGCTCCACCTAGTAAGCGCCACCGCCTCCTTGAGTGCCTTTGGTACTCAAGGGTGCTTCAGCCCCCTTTCCTATTTGCTGCCACTGCCCCCACCACAGGGGCAGCCCCTCTTGTGTCCCGATCCCTCGCCCTCAAGGCAAAGGGCCGCGACAACTGCCCCCTTTCGAGGGTGGGCCCTATACACCCTTTTTATATAGTGTGTGAAGGCGGTGGTGGAGCCTTCTAGAAGGGCCCCACCGCCTCAACCTCCTTGTAGAAAACTCTAGAACTAGAAGGAGGGCCACCTCCTACTTCTATGCTAGCTTCTACGTGGCCTCCATTATTTCTTTTTCGCTTTAGGCCGGTTTGGGAGTTAGGCGCGCACATCAAAGCGAGTAACTATGACTTGAAGGGGAGTTTACCGAAGTGAGGTGCGTGACAGCAGTAACCGCAAGGCGAAATGGCTCTTAGTTACGCCGGCCTCGGCCGGAGTCCTCTCTCTCTAAAGAGGTGAGGGTTGTTTTTTACAGGTTTCTTCCGCCTTGCGTTATTTATAATCTAGGATTAGCCTCAAGTAGGCCTTGTCCCTACAAGGCAAGGCACATTAATGGGCTTCTGTCATTAATGCCAAGAGCCACGCCCAACTCTCGGGTCCACCTATCATTTCCCTCGCCATGCCCCCTCCTAGTAGTTCGTCATACCCACTCCTCGTCATGCATGTATGCCCCACCATGCTCCATGCGCCCTTCCCCATGCTACATGTGAGGCCCCATGTTGCATGCTACATGGCCATGTTTGTTATCCATGCCACGAGCTTAGGGGGATGAGTTTAGGGCCTAGTTGCAAATTTGGACGTGACGTGGCGTTGACGCGTCAGCGTCACGTCCGACGCCAGGACGGACGTGCGTCACGTCACATCCTAAACCGACGTTATTGTACATAAATATGTTTATTTTTTTACTTTACTATTGACTATTTACTATGAGAACCGACGTGGCAACCGATGTGGCCTCATTACGTGGACTTCATTAATTATCTGTAAAATTCTTATATTATGATTTATATTGTCAATCATGCGAACGTCAGCAAAGGTTGGTCGGACAAATTTTTATTTTTTTTAAATAGGTGCGACCACCAGAAGGGGGTGGTCGCACATATTTTCTTATTTTTTAAATGGGTGCGACCACCAACAGGTGGTGGTCGCAGCATTTTCATTTTTTTTAATAGGTGCGACCACAAGCAGAGGGTGACTTTCGATCTTCGGTTTTTCTATCGGAGCCTTCGGAGAAAAAAAATAAAACTTTTTTTTTCTTTTCGTGCTCTTGTCGGATCTTCTATATCTCCTGATCGAGCTTGTGTAGATAGATGTTGCATAGTAGGGGTGATAGTAAACAGGTGCGACCACCAGCAGAGGATGGTCGCACATTTTTAATTATTTTTTAAATAGGTGCGACCACCAACAGGGGATGGTCGCACATTTTTAATTATTTTTTAAATGGGTGCGACCACCAGCCGGTGGTGGTCGCAGACTTTTT
Organism: Takakia lepidozioides; assembly: GCA_030704615.1. Classification (NCBI taxonomy): domain Eukaryota; kingdom Viridiplantae; phylum Streptophyta; class Takakiopsida; order Takakiales; family Takakiaceae; genus Takakia; species Takakia lepidozioides. Next base: position 75,893,393 of record CM060733.1, read on the forward strand.
CTTTATTGTTATTAGGTGCGACCGCTCCCTGGACACGTGGCGAGGCGTGAATGGGGAGCAAAGGCGGTCGCACGTCAGGCCTCTCCAGGCAGTATATAAGGGCCTACCCCTCATTCTCAACCCACTTTTTTCCCTCTCTGTGAGTGCGGTTCTGAGGCTTCTTGGAGTTTGAACTTCGGTGGCCAGGACTGAGCGTGGGGGGGGGAGAAAGTGGATTTGTGTGGGGGAGGAATTTTTGCCTTTTTTTCCTGGGACTGCGGGAGAGTTTGCTTTGGGTACTATACCAATAGAGGGTGAGGAAATTGGTCTGCTAGTATATAAGGTTATCAATAGTTTGGGTTTAGTTTTCCGTTACGAAGCCGCCTCTATTCCGCAGAGTACTTTCATCATGTCCGGAAACGTTGTTTCGAACGCAGTGTCAGGGGGTTCCTCGGGAAGTGGGCGTAAAGGTAGAAAGCGTAAACATGCACATGAACGGGATAGTCAGGTCAACAAAAAAGACTATCCAAGCGCAGAGGCCGCGAAGGTGGTGAAGCACGTAGTGCTGGATTATTTGAAGGACAATGACATAATGCGTTTGAATCTTTTGTATGTCCGACATGGGAATGATGGGTTCCTTAGATTCCAGCACAATATGGAGATGAGAATGAGGGAGGCTTTGGCAAGGGATGAATGGGAGGAGGACAGGGCGAAGTTCCAGTTCACGAAATGGATGGAGGACCGGACCCATGATGCCACATGGAATCTGAGGCAAACCATGGACAAGTTTGTTACGATAACACCTGTAGCTGAAGGTCGCATGCCAACTTCGGGAGATGAGTTGTTTGTGCTTGTGGATTGGTGGTCTGACATGGTAAAGGCCCACGCCAAACGACGTACAAAACCACTCCAATGGAAGGCAGGGTCCTCGTCCGCGGATGCGGCATTGAACGTGAGATACATATCCACAAACGCACAGGTACAACAACTCGACGCGCCCAAACAGGGAAGGTATGGTACAATTCGGAGGGTTAGAATTGTTGGGGATCAATTCATTCCTCCATCTTGGGAGCTAGTAGGGAAAACGCCCGGGGAAACAAATGCTGAGCTTGCCAAAGTCCAACATAACAATGAGGCGTTGGCTGTGAAGTTCCATTATTTTGGCATCATAAAGTATTTTGCGTTGCATCCACGTCGAAATGAAGGTTACACACATTGGTGGAATGGGGGGACCATACGATCATGGTTGAGTATTGACAGGAAATGGGGGAATGATCGGGATAACAGGGAATTAATGGAACGACGGGGTACGAAGCAGGAAATGCAGGAGGTCAACCGACTGGTTCGATTCCGATAGAATCACACCCAATTGGCATGGGCGCCTTTGCATATCATGCTCAACGTCCATAATCACCACCTCTTGCACAACGACATGTCCCCCGACAACATTTTGTTGCATTTTCCACAAGGGTCTGAAGATGTGTACATCGGGGTATGCAATTGGGGGATGGCCTCCACGATGGATGACCCAAAAACCACGTTGTACATTTTTGAGAGCAGAGACAAGATGATAAAGACTCTCGCACATAGATGGTGGATTGCACCTGAAATTGCAATTGTTGGTAATGTAGCCAACAACCAGTCAGATGGCACACCTCGTAGGCCCCCTCTAACCGTGCCATCAGAGACCTTTGCAATTGGGAAGATAGCCCAGGCAATAAATGGGGGTAACACGTTCGATGCAAGTCTATTCAACGATATTTCTACTAGAACTTGTTTTGCTTCCGCTCTGGAAAACTTGTGTATAGACACAGTAGAGTTGCGGTACAAACTAGAAAATGTTGTGAAGCGTTTCATGACGGGGCTATTCAATTGGCCTGAGCCCAAAAATTGCTGGAGGATGGATAAAAACTTGTAGACCTCTGACTGTACATCATGTTTGAATAAATGTTGTTTTCAATTGTGTTTGTCTCGTACCATAATGTTTTAATGGTTTGTTACTTGGCCATGGCACCTGGGTCCATCATATGGGATAATCAAGCACCACACCCACGAATCTTTGAAGAGTGACAGTGTACATCGGGTCAATGGGTGAACCAATCGTTCCCCTGCCAAATGATTTTAGATTGATTTGAAACTTTGGGAGTGTGTTGTATATGCCCTCTTTAAGTTACCGAACAAGTATAAGGTCAATCTAAAATGGTTCTAAGGGTGAACCAATAGTTCCCCTATTAAATGATTCATGATTGAAAATTGGTTGAAAGTTTAACGAGTCGTTCAGGGGGCAAATGATTATTTCTTCGCTTGCAACTTTGTGTACGTGATTTGTACGTACTTAAGCACATATGGACCAAAGTTGAACTTCAACAAAGTTGTTTGAATTGGTTATTCAAATTCATAAGGAAAAACTATCTTTCGCCTGCACATGAATTGCTTTTAATTCCATTCTGAAGCCATATGCTTGATAACAACATGAAGAGTTGCATGCAAAATATCATCATGAACAGACATCGTCTGCATCCAAAACACATTTTATTCCCTCATTTGCACTCCAAGGTGAAGTTATCTTCAACTTCATGCACTCTTCGTAGAGAGTTCTGCTATAGTGAGCATAGAGCAAAGGATGAACGTTTTTTTCCAAACATTTTTCTTTGGTACCATTTTTGGTAAGGATGTGGTGGTGTGAGGGTTCAACTCACAGAACAAAATCAAGCCAAAAACAAAATCATTGCGCCCCACACTCATTGCGCCCCACAATCCTATGCCCTCTAAATCATTTTATTTAGTAAAAATCCAGTTCAATTCAAAATTGGATGAAAGGGTGAACGGAAACTTCCCCGATGAAATGATATTTTATTGCTCCGAAACTTTGCAAGTGTCTTCTACATGCCCTCTTACACGTCTTTGAGAAGTATGACATCAATCTAAAATGGTTTAAAGGGTGAATCAATCGTCCCCCTACCAAATGATTTTAAATTGATTTGAAACTTTGCAAGTGTCTTGTACATGCCCTCTTACAGGTCTTTCACAAGTTTCAAATCAATCTAAAATGGTTAAAAGGGTGAATCAATCATGAACATATCAAATGATTTTGGAGTGCTTTAAAGCTTTGCAAGTGTCTTTCACATGCCATTTTAAAGGTACCGGACAAGTACGAGGTTAGTAAAATATGGTTGAAAGGGTGAACCAATTGTTCCCCTATCAAATGATTTTACATTGTTTTGAAGCTTTGCAAGTGTCAGCCACATGCCCTCCTACAAGTACCAGACAAGTATGACGTGAATAAAAAATGGTTGAAAGGGTGAACCAATCATTCCGCTATCAAATGATTTTATATTGCTTTGGATGTCATTGCTTTGGTAATTCTAGCCCCCCAATGGCCCATTGTAACCCTTGAATTACAATTCAAAATGCAATTCAAGCCCTTAAAATTGATAATGTCAGTCCCTAAATGACCAACCCCGGCCGCCCCTCAAATTGTAATTTGAGCCCTTGAAATTGTCAATTCCAACCCCTCAAATTGCAATTGAAGCCCCTGAAACTTAATTCCAACCCCTCAAATTGCACTTCTAGCCCCTGAAATGACAATTCCCGCCCCTCAAATTGCAACTGCAGCCTGTGAAATGGCAATTGCTAATGCAGCCCTTGAAATAGGCAATTGAAGCCCTTGGAATGGCAGTTTCAGCCCCTCAAATTGCAAGTCCAACCCCTGAAATTGGCAATTCAAGCCCCATAAATGGCAATTTCAGCCCTTGAAATTGGCTATGGGTGAATCAATCATTCCTCGGCCAAATGATTTTGGCATTTAAAACTTTGCGAGTGTCTTGTACATGCCCTCTTAAAGTTACTGGACAAGTATGATGTCAATGTTAAATGGTTCAAAGGGTGAACCAACAGTTCCCCTGTTGGATGATTCATGATTAATCGTTAACGATTGATCTCATATTACACTAGGACCTATCAGAGGGTACATTGAACACACTGGCCAAGTCTCAAAACGAACGAAAATCATTTGGATGGGCAACCATCCGTCGGCCCATTGAACGAATTTCGGTTGATCTCATATTACTCTGGGGCCTCTTCCATGGCACATTGAACATACTGGCCAAGTCTCAAAGCGAACCAAAATCATCTCGATGGCCAACCATCCGTTGAGCCATCGAATGAATTTCGATTGATCTGATATTAGTCCGGGACCTGTGAGAGGGTGTTTCAAACGTACTGGCAAAGTTTGGAAGCAAACAAAAATGATTTGGATGGGCAACCATCCGTTCACCCGTTGAATATATTCCGCTGGATCTTCTATTGCTTTGGGACCTGTTGGACTGTGTTTCGCGTGCTCGATTCGGTTTTGAATGGGGCGTGTAATGTAGCCATATGCAACGTGCGTGCCAAATTTGGGAACAAATATAATGCATTTGGACCCAAAACCACAAACATGTGATTCTTAAATGTAATGATCAATTTCTTCCCTGTTTTGCACTCCAAACTTGATTTGTGTTCAATTTCATGCATTCTTCATAGAGAGTTCTGCAATAGTAAGCGAAGAGAACACTTTTTTTTTGGGCATTTTTTATTGGTCCAAATTTTGGCGGGGGAGTAGTGGTGGGATGCTGGAAGCCGCAGAACAAAACTGAGCCAAAAACAAAATCGATATGTGCCAGAAACCCCCAATGAAAGGCAGTGCAAACCTATTTATTGGCTTAAAATTAATTTAAATTCAATTACATTATGGAATGGCTTGGTGTCGATGGGGAGGCAAATGATTTATTCGTCTATTGTGTCTCCGCACATGTGTCGCACACATGTTCAAGCACATGCGGGAAAAAGAGGGGCTTCAACCACATCCGTTCAATGGGTGCAATAGCCGTGCACGCATTGCAGGATTTCTTTTTCGCAATGAACAAAAACCAGATGACAACTGAACGCCTGATTGGCCCATCAAACGAATTTCGATTGATCTCATATTACACTGGAACCTATCAGAGGGTATATTGAACACACTAGTCAAGTCTCAAAACGAACGAAAATCATTTGGATGGGCAACCATCCGTCGGCCCATTTAACAAATTTCGATTGATCTCATATTACTGTGGGGCCTCTTCCATGGTACATTGAAGATACTGGCCAAGTCTCAAAGCGAACCAAAATCATTTGGAGGCAAATGATTCATGCGTCTGTTCATTTATTTGTGATTAATCGTTAATGGTGAAAAGGATAAACCAAAGGTTCCTTGATCAAAAAAAATTTGAATGATTTGAAATTTTGCCAATATGTTCTACATGCCTCTTACATGGACCGGACAAGTATGAGATCAATAAAAAATGGTTCACAGGAGGAACCAATGGTTACTTGATGTGCCGATTTCTGAATGCTTTCAAACTTTGTCATTGCATTGTACATGCCCTCTTAAAGGTACCGGACAAGTATGAGTTCGATTTAAAATATTGCAATGGGTGAACCAATGATATCTTCAATCAACAATTTTTTATTGTTTTGAAACTTTGCCAGTATATTATATATGCCGACAAACAGGTACCGGACAAGTATGAGATCATTCAAAAATGGTTCAAAGGATGAACCTCGTATCTCCAAAAATTACGTAGACTATACAGTGGGTTGCACATTTAAGTTTTTGCAACCTGAGACCTTTGGCCTACTCCTTACGTTTCTAGCCTTTTTAGTCATCTTCATCTAGATTTATTACTTCGTTGTCGTCATCTCTAGATGTTGATGAAGATGCTCCGGGTGTAGAGGACGTGCCTCCACCAGTACGGAGAGCTCGAGCCTGGGCTCGAGTGGTCAAAGAGGGACCCAATGTTGTGTGGTCCACCCTTGCCATCATGCGTAGCGTTCTAAGCGAGTGCTGACTCTCTTCCACATTTGCCAGAGCCGGGTGTGTCGCTCTTGCTACGGCGGCATGCAATTTTTCAATTAAATCCGATATGTTTGGAAGTGGCAAGAACACCCCTGGAATAGGGGCAACTTGGTCACGTCATGTGTTCTGTCAATACTTTAGAACATTCATGATGGCAGCCTTGAAATTGTCCAACACCTCCTGCTGCTGGGGGTCTCTGCGCAACTCTGGAAGAAATGGCTCATCATCCCGACGAGGCACCCAGTACGTCTCATTCATATCCTCCCAGCGGATGCTAGCGGCCTCCAACTCCCTTAGAAATAGGTCTCTCCCAATCGGTTCGCGATTGTATGGGTCGTTTTCCGCTGGCACCCACGGATCCTCAAACAGTCAGAAGAATCTTTGTCTGGTACAGCTCCAATGCCCTCCCAAGTTCCGGCAAAAAAGCTCCATTTGGACTGGGTCCCGTATGCCTCTAGCACGCACGGTTATTTCCTAGTTGGATGTCACCCAAAAGGTCACCGGATCTTTAACCCTAGTTAACGTCTTCGCATCCAAGGCGTGCATCTCTCTTGGAGCATCCCATGTCATTGTCTCCCCCCAGTGCTGCCAATTTAAAAAATCGTACGGCGATACATCCAATGGCATGTTGTACCGGTTGTACTCGTATCCCGTGGGCATATTGTCTTGCAACCCAAACAACTCGTAGAAACGTCGATGGATTGGTCCACGACAGTGAGGGCATTGGCTGGCTCGCATGGCTGCCAATATGAGACATGTGGGATGGAACAAATGGCCACATGAACCAAGCATATAGCCTCCCTCCGGTCCATAAGGGTTTAGGCACATTGTGCACACCGTACCATCTGTTACCCATGTCGCTGGATTGCTCAGTGGTATCAGCGTCCATTTATCCTCATTAATGTAGGATGACATCCTCGGCCTGGTGTCCCACTCCTCCTCTACTTCCAAATCCCAGTTTATACTGTTATTGGTATCGGAAATTGTATGCACACAGTGCTCAAACATGGCATGCACATCACCCCATGTGGTGAATCCAGTGTACTTCGACGTGAATACATCACGTACAGTGTCGTGCCTTTGCAAATTAGCATAGATGCTATCTATGCTTCGATTCGACAAACCTGCTGCACGTTGGAGGGAGGACAACGCTTCTTCTATCCGTGTTTCCCGTGATGCTAGATGGCCCGCCCATGTCACCCAATTCCGCCAATTCCCCTTCAACCATGGCCACGATCGGATTTGCATGGCACTTGAGTACCGATATGCAATAGCCCTAGCTTGCTCGCGTTCCCCCACAAGCTGCTCTAATTTCTATTCTTGGGCCGATATAATTTGCACGGCTGAACATTCCTCAGTTTCCACTATGGGGTCCTTCCCTTTTCTTGCCCTCTCCGCCGCAAATCTTTCTTCCTCAACCCTCGCCGGCTCCAGTTCAGACGTTTGCACTTCATTCCCATGCCCGATTGAGTCAACCCCGTCGATGACGCGGTCAATGTCCATTGGTGGCATATTCAAACGCGCCAATATGTCTTGCTCGTTGGTGATTGGCCTCGAGTCCTGAAGTACACCACGTACGCTGTCGAGAGTCCCCAACCCCATTCTTTCCAGCAAATTTGCTAGTTGCCACCGTTGCAAATGAACAATGTCCTACAGGTCTTTGATGTGTTGTTCATGTGCGACCAACTGTTCCTCCAACGGAGAGCGTACCTCGCCCCCCTCCACCTCAGACGTTGAAAGCCCGGCTGCGGAGACCTGTTGCGGCGTATAATCTGGAGGTTGGTTTGCATTTCCTCCTTCTTCCACATCGTCGTTTCCATCCGCCTTTCCTCCTTCTTCCACCTCGTCGTTTCCATCAAACCGTATGATGTCCTGCCCCTGACGTATATACAAGTCTGGGATATCAGAGAACATGTATAGTCTAGTACGCTGTCTCGCAGTGGCAGTTTGTCAATCCACCGGTCGCAATAAAATCAACTCTGTGTACAACTTGGCCGCAAATAAATACAGGACCTTGTTGTTGACGAGCGGTTGACCCCACAATGTTGTATGTACCTCCTCTGCCCTGTGGCGGAAATGCGGGTTGGCGCACGAATGCAAGCTAGCTTGATTTTGTTTGGTTTGTGGATCATGCTTATCTCTGGGCCACAAACGATTTATGTGACACCAGTCCACAAATTTCCTGCAGTCACCAAGCGATCACCGCTGCCCCAACTTCCAAACTTCCCAACCTGGTTCCGCAAGAATGTTTTGGTCATTGTATATGTCCCAACGAAGTTCGCGCCTGGCCCCTTTTGGTTTTTTTTTGGGAGGTCCAGGTTCATTATCGTCATCCCTGGGATGACCTCCTCTGTCTTCCTCCTCCGCCATTTATGGCTTTGGCTTACCCCTACTCGACAGGTGTTTGCTAAGAAAAATGCTCTCCCAACCCTCCTAAATCGTACCTAATCCTACTCCCTAATGAATCTTCCCCAAGTACTAGAGGCACTCCCTCGACAGTTCTAAGTGATATGACGCAATATGAAAAAAACGTGGGTGCTAGAGGAGGGCTTCCCGGGAGGTACTCAGCATCGATTTCGTAGAATCCAACGGCCCAAAATACCCCCCACCCAACCAATAGCACCCCTCTCCACTTGGACTCAATGACAAGGAATGCAACATCCCATCGCCCACCAAGTCCTGGTGTGGAGAAAAGTGAGGGAGAGAATGGCCTCCAAGGCCTTATAAGCCCCCCCTCCACACTCGGGGCGCGCGCTGTCATCATGACTGCGCACGCTAGTGATAGCTGCGACCGCCAGCAGGGGTGGTCGCATATTTTTTTCTTTTCTTTATTATGTGCAACCACCAACAGGGGGGTGGTCGCAGTTTTGTTTATGTTTTTTAATGGGTGCGACCACCAGCAGGGGGGTGGTCGCAGATTTTTTAATTTTTTTTAATGGGTACGACCACCAGCAGGGGGGTGGTCGCAGATGTTTTTTTTTAAATCAGCAGGGAGGTGGTCGCATAATGTTTTTTTTAAATAGGCGCGACCACCAGCAGAGGGGTGGTCGCAGAGATTTTGTTTAAAACAAATAGGTGCGACCACCACCTGCTGGTGGTCGCACTATTTTCCTTTTCTTTAATAGATGCGACCACCAGCAGGGGGGTGGTTGTAGGGGGGTGGTTGCATAATTTTCCGATTTTTTAATATCTACCAACAGTCAGTAGCTCAGTTGGTTAAGTGCACTGAGTGCGACCCGGACGATTCTGGGGTCAAATCTTGCTACTTGATGGGTGTGGTATGGATCGTGTGTGGTGCCCCATTCCTACGCCTCTTGGCGCATAAATGAAAGAGGTTATTTTCTCCTCTCACTACTAAGGGGCCTGATTTGTGAGCTGTCGCTCCCAGGTGTTTCCCAAAATAAAATAAAATAAAATCTGCGACCACCAGCAGGAGTAATCAGTAAATCAGTAAATAGGTGCGACTACCAGCAGGGGGGTGGTCGCAACATTTTTATTTTATTTTAACAGTTGCGACGACCGCTACTGGTGGTCACCCAATTTTTAAAAAAAAAATAGGTGCGACCACCAGGAGGTTGGTCCCCTTGCACCTGTATGTATGTTTGGAGAGGTGGATGAAAAGCACATGTATGGACTCTCCATGGATTTGTGAAGAGGAAGATGAATGTTGGGAGCTGCACCTGGCTTTTGTGGCTTTCGAAACCATAATATGAAATCAACAATGTAAAGGTAATGACGAAACACAAACACACGCACAACCACCAAACCCTTTCTTGGGTACACATATTCCACCATTTTTATTTCCGTACACGTATGCATGTACCCAAACTGAAACATGGATATCTATGGAAACATACTACACATCATGTGACAGGTCATAGAAGTTGTAGCTGTACCTAATTCCGTCTGCCACGACGACGATGGTATGATCTCACGTCTAGTACAAAATCTTTGTCCCCACTCACTTCACATGATCAGTGCTAGAATCATGATCTCCATCTGTTCTTTCATTTCCAGAGGCAACTGGCCGTTGGACCTGTAGTCGTCCTCGAAGTACATTCAGTTGTCTCTCTGGTCGATTTCCACTCCTATCATAAATACCATCTAGGGTATCAGGCCTGTTTACAGGTCGGTCACCAACAAAAGGTTGCACAATTCTCTGCCGTTTCTGGGCTTGTCCCGGATTTCGTGGTGGCCTTAGAGCAGGTCTCGTATGAGGAAGGCTACTCGCACGTACATCAGAGGGGCCGACATGAGAGGAAAAGGCATGAGATGGACCAGCGAGGGTCGAGGGAGCACGGTTCACATGCGGACGTCCTCGGGCCAGATGAAATAACAATTGGCGGTCGTCGTCATCTGATGGTTCGACTTGCAGAAGTCTCGTAGCAGAAGAACCATCTCTCAGGATCGGAGTAGCGATGGAAGGAATTACATGAGGGGGAGAGAGACTAGATGGACTAGCATGGGATGGACCGGCTTGAGAAAGAGAAACATGAGATGGAGCGGGGTGAGATGAAGCACGGTTCACAGGGGCATGATGTCAGTGAATGAATGACAACGGCCGGTTGTCATCATCCGACGATTCGACCTGCACATCTCCCGCAGTCCGTGGAGCTCGTGGTGGGGGAGAGTTGACCTCAACTTCATTGTTGAGAGTGTGCTCCACTGGGGGAAGGGGGTCCGCAATTGGGATGACACCATGTCGCAGTTCATCAACAACAAGGTCATCGAAGGATGGATGCATTGCAGCATCATCGTCATTAAATTCATATGGGTCATGTGGAGGATTGCCCACATCATCGGACCTATCCCAACCATCGGAGTCGGAGTCCCTCGCGACGTCAGTGTCATCATTGCTGCTAGATTGGACCTCTGAGACAGATTCTTCAGACAACAGATTCTTCTCGTACCATGTAGATGCGTCACTTGCTCTCCTCTCTCGCAGTAGCCTACAATTCGTGTAGACATAAACCAATTTGTCAGCCCTAACATTATTCAACTTGTTGCGAATCTTGTTGTGAACAAACGAGTAATTGCTCCAGTTCCGCTCACAGGACGAGACAGAGCACACTTGAGCAAGAATACGTTTTGCAATGGGAGCTAACGTTCTTGCTCCAGCTCCAATCAGATCCCACCATTATGTGGCAACATGTTCATTGTTTTTGGATCCGGCATGTCATGGAAAGGATTCTGCCGATCCAAGAAGCACTGGTACTCGGACAACGCTCGCTCTGCCATATTCAAGGGCACAAGTTGCATGATGACCCGTACAAGCCCGGCTTTGGCATCCACATCGTCTCTCAAATCCGTATTGTCCAGCAAGAATGGATTCAACAAGGCCCCCGCATAATGCAAGTCCGTGCGAACCATCCGTTTGCGGTCGTAAAATGCATCCTCGGTCCTTGCCGCCAAATCATCGTCCATAGAAAATGGAGGACGCCTCAAGAATTGCACGTGCTTCTCAAGGTTTTCCAATATCAACCATGCTTTATCCATTATTGGTTGTTTTCCATCAAACTCCCGCAAAGCAATCAACACCGGCTCCACCATGTTCACAAAATTTGCACATTTCGCCTAGAAATCGTCGGAGCGAATGATTGCGCGGACCCTCCGACTTTTGCTCAAAGACTTGGACTTACGAGAGTCGCGTAAGGTGCCCACATACGCATCCCATTGAGGGTCAATGATCACCTGTTCCAGACCCACCCTCAAAGTCACCAGTCGATCCACCATAAATTTTTTTGTGGCAAAGCGGGTTTCACCCGGGTTCCTAAGGCTGTATTTGGGTTCATGTTTTCTAAACAATGCCAAAGGGATGTGATGTGTACAAATGAACATCACAACCGACTTTGCCTTTTTTACTAGTTGTTTCATCCATGATTCTTTTCCCCAATCCTCCAAAAGGAGATCAAAGATGTCGCGGCCCTTTGCCTTGAGGGTAAGGGGGTCGGGACACATGAGGGGCTGCCCCTGTGGTGGGGGCAGCGGCAGCGATAGGTATGGGGAGCTGAAGCACCCTTGAGTGCCCAAGGCACTCAAGGAAGCGGAGGCGCTCACTAGGTGGAGCCCCACACACCGGGTTGCGGTGGGAGTGGGGGTGGCTCCACAAGGGGTGGTGGTAGCGTAGCGGGACTTAGTGGGGGTGGCATAGGACTCACCATGAGGTGGAGACCTCGAGGTGGGAGTCGTGGGGAGTCTTGGGACTCATCACGGTCCAATAGGGCCGCGGTGAGCGGGCCAAGACTCACCGCGACTCACCGCCGGGAGTCGAGGGTTCTCGTGGTGGTTCGCCATAAAATGGCATGGCTGGTTGTGAAACCCCCGCGGACAGCTACAGAAGTATATATAGGGAGTAGTAACCCCGAGAACGGTGCAAGCCCGTTGGTGACCAAAAACTAGTGAGTAAGCGAGCGAGCCGGAAAGCGACCAAAGAGTGGGGAGCTGTTCCGGACTGCCATCTACCAAAGGGAATTCTCCTAGTCCCAATTAGGTGGAGGGTTTTAGAGGGAAGCGAAAGGGGACCGTTATGTCCCGGTGAGCAGCCGAAGCTCCAAGTTGGCCCGGCGGCCAGGTTGGGAGTCAGGCGCGCGCATCAAAGCGAGTAACTATGACTTGAAGGGGAGTTTACCGAAGTGAGGTGCGTGACATTTGGTATCAGAGCTTAGAGTTCAGTACGCGATCGTCCTTGGGATTGGCCTCATCATGGGGTCGGGCAAGCCAAAGCGAAAGCGGAACGGCCCAAAAGATGATGATCCCGGTGAGCCCGATGGGGGCGGCGTGTCACCGAGGCGGCCGTTTGAGGAAGCGATGCATGTTTCCGAAAACGAGGCCGCCCAAGAGTGGGAGGAATCCGAGGAGTCGGAGCCCGAGGAATCCTTGAGAGCTCCGACAAACCGAGAGATGTCTCCCATGCCGGCAGCCTTTTGGGAAGGGTTGTTGGCGCAGTTTGGCGGGACGTTGAAAGACGTGTTGAAGGCGGCTAATGCCACTTCCACTAAGGCAAAGTTTAAGGTGAAGCCTAAGGAACCCGGCACCTTCGAGGAGATTATGAAAATGAACCTAAGTACGAGGTGGAGGCAATACTTAAGTCGAGGAGGTTCAGGAACCGAGAAACGGAGTATCTCGTCAAATGGAAGGGCTATCATCATGTGGAGGCATCTTGGGTGCGTGCCTCAGAAATGGGAAACGCATCCGAGGCGGTTGCAGCTTTTGAAGGGCGACCTCAAAAGCGGAAGAAGCGTTGATGGGGACATCAACCTTGGAGCGTGGGGGAGGAAATGCATGCTTAGCCCGGTTTAGCTAGCTCAGGAATCCGATTGCAAAAACTTGTATTGTACAAAAATTTGTTATAAAGGAAATGGGTTCCAAATATTGTGCGTCCTATTGTGTTTGGAATGGTGATGCATGGTGTGGTTGGCTAGTGTGTAGAATGCATGCTAGCTTACAAAAAGTGGGAGAGGTAAATTGGGTTAATCGTGTGTTTGCGCAGAGCCGAAATCAGGTGACTCCCATCCAAGGGGCAAGGAAACTTGCGCCTTCTTTGGGAGTTCACGTGCTAGTGCGCACCTGGCGCGTGCGCGTACTATAACTGCGCTACCGCGGGGGTTGCCTTGTAGTGCGGGCTAACGCGGAAGCTACGTGCTTCCGTTCACGTACTATAATCGTGTAACCTCGGGACGAAGTCGTAGTGCGGCTTCGACGTGTTCCCGTACCTCAGGCCAGCATTCCAAGGCGGACCCAATTGTAGTGATTGGGGCGCACGGTTGGTTCAAGGTTATCTTCCTAGTCAAAGAGGGTTCCAGGTGAACCCTTGCTCAAGGTGATGCCAAAAGCGGCATCATGAGCGATCGCAAGCAATGTTGTTGCAGTAAGGCGATTCGATCCTCGGGGAGAATCGTTCCTTGGCCTTGAAGTAGGCCAAGAAGAGTGCACTGGGAGGAGCTGGAGAGGCTCCACCCTTGGCCGGGACTTGGAGGAAGTCGGCCGAACTAGCTAGTGGAGAGTAGAGTCAAGTGTGGGGTTTGGTTCTTTGCCATAGGACGCCATGGTGCGGAAACAAACTCCTTGATGTGGGACGCCACAACTTGGATGTTCGTTTCTACAAAATGAACAAGTCGATGAGGACATCGACTCTCGGTTGGTAGGGGTGTGTGTCGCGGCCCTTTGCCTTGAGGGTAAGGGGGTCGGGACACATGAGGGGCTGCCCCTGTGGTGGGGGCAGCGGCAGCAATAGGTATGGGGAGCTGAAGCACCCTTGAGTGCCCAAGGCACTCAAGGAAGCGGAGGCGCTCACTAGGTGGAGCCCCGCACACCGGGTTGCGGTGGGAGTGGGGGTGGCTCCACAAGGGGTGGTGGTAGCGTAGCGGGACTTAGTGGGGGTGGCATAGGACTCACCATGAGGTGGAGACCTCAAGGTGGGAGTCGTGGGGAGTCTTGGGACTCATCACGGTCCAATAGGGCCGCGGTGAGCGGGCCAAGACTCACCGCGACTCACCGCCGGGAGTCGAGGGTGTTCTCGTGGTGGTTCGCCATAAAATGGCATGGCTGGTTGTGAAACCCCCGCGGACAGCTACAGAAGTATATATAGGGAGTAGTAACCCCGAGAACGGTGCAAGCCCGTTGGTGACCAAAAACTAGTGAGTAAGCGAGCGAGCCGGAAAGCGACCAAAGAGTGGGGAGCTGTTCCGGACTGCCATCTACCAAAGGGAATTCTCCTAGTCCCAATTAGGTGGAGGGTTTTAGAGGGAAGCGAAAGGGGACCGTTATGTCCCGGTGAGCAGCCGAAGCTCCAAGTTGGCCCGGCGGCCAAGTTGGGAGTCAGGCGCGCGCATCAAAGCGAGTAACTACGACTTGAAGGGGAGTTTACCGAAGTGAGGTGCGTGACAAAAGATATGAGCAACACACCCTTGGTAATATAGATGAGGATATCGTACCATCAAAATATCGGCCATATTAATCATGTTAGATGCATTGTCCGTGCACACTTGGACAATTTTATCAGCTCCAATTTTATCGATGTAACTCGTCAACAACCCTGCTTGATAACGCGCATCTTTTCTCTCCCCGCTTGTATCAACGGATCCCAAAAATTGTTCCCCCGCATGACAGACTAGCATGACATTGAACAGTGGTCGATTAGTAACAGAACTCCAACCGTCCGCATATATAGTGCTTCCATATTTCCGGAGAAAATCACCTCTCTTTTCATTCACCTTTTGGGTGAGGTCAGATATAGCCTCTTCTAGCAATCATGTGCGGAGATCGCGATAACTCGGAGGTGTATATGTGGACTTGGAATCAGACGTGGCTTTGACAGCAGCCACAAACGCAGGAAGCCTCGAGACATTGAACGGAATATTGGCCTCGTAGAAAAATTGGGCCCACTTCTTATCCAGAGTCATCCTGTGCGACAAATTTAAGCCTTCTTGCATTGATTATTGCCTCAAGGTCTGGTCCGTACAAGTGTTGGCGTACAATCGGGTGTTGCTCCTGACCCACCGGCTTCTCCATGAACAGTAGACGCCTCGCAAGAATCCCCCTGGGTACAACTCTGAGGGACAGTTTGATTCGAACCTGGAGTGTTTGGCTCAGACGCCGCGGCCACATCAAGAGAAGGTGGGATATTGCCTCCACATTGGGCAAAGTGGGCTTTCACTCACATGGAGGCTTTTGGGCACAAACAAACTCCTGCATTTTTCCCATCTCTGTAGCCGAGGTGATATAACATGCGATCTTTGCGACTCGTCAGCTTCAATGCACAAAGATTGCATTGAACACTGTCCTTTTTGTGTGGGTCTATGGTGAACCAAGGGATCCACTCCTCCCTCATCCTCACACCCAAAACCCTAACCACAGACTTAAGGTTGAACAAAGAACACTAGTGTACTTGGTAGATTTGTCAAGAGCAATAGAAGTTAGAACAGAATGCGATGGCCCAACACTACGACATCAATCCAAGTGGATCAATGCACCATGTAGTATTGTGCTTTTTGACAATTTACTGCAGTGGCTCTGGTGGAAGCCACAACAGCAAATGGTCCGCACCCTCCTCTTGGGCTTACACTCTTGCTCAAGGAATAAAGAACATTCACTCGTCACAAAAGTGTTTGCCACAAAAGAAGTGAGGGGCATTGTGACCACCTTATATACCCTCCAGCCTCCAAGCCTCACACGCTTGACGAATCAGATCCAATGCTGCGACCGCTCCAGGTCGCACAAGGAAGTCGCATGTTTTTCTTAAAAAAAAAACTACTGCGACCACCCTCATGCTGGTGGTCGCACCTATTTTTTTTTTTAAAAATCTGCGACCACCCCATGCTCGTGGTCACAGAGATTATTTAAAAATAAAATAAAATTGCTGCGACCACCCCCTGCTGGTGGTCGCACCTATTAAAAAAACAGAAAATTTCTGCGACCACCCCCCTGCTGGTGGTCGCACATATTAAACAAATACAAAATTTCTGCGACCACCCCCATGCTGGTGGTCGCACCTATTAAAAAAACGAAAAATGCTGCGACCACCCCCATGCTCGTGGACACAGAGAATTTGTTTTTTTTTAATAATTAAAATTCTGCGACCACTCCCCTGCTGGTGGTCGCACTTATTAAAAAAACAGAAAAATGCTGTGACCACCCCCATGCTGGTGGTCGCACCTATTACAAATAAAATAAAAATTGTGCGACCACCAGTAGCAGTGGTCGCAACTGTTTAAGAAAAGAAAAAAATGCGACCACCCCTGCTGGTGGTCGCATCTATTTTTAAAAAACAAAAAATGCTGCGACAACCCCTCTGCTAATGGTCGCAACTATTAAAAAATAAGATAAATTCTGCCACCACCACCATTTGGAGGTCGCACCAATTTAAGAATAATGATTTAAAAATGACCTCAACTATTGGCGGATGAAGTAATTTATAAAACAATTTATCCACTTGCCAAGGTGTCGCTTGGAATACAACGTGTCCACCTACGTAGCATATTTTTCACCTAACTCATGTTTTACTGATTTTTCGGCAAAACTGACGCGACGTTGGTCGCGTCAGCGTCAGGTCCGACGTGACGTGCAACCCTGGTTTAGGGATGAGTTTAGAGTCCATGTTTTAGGATTTAGCTTTTAGGGCGGCGGCTGGGTTAGTGTGTGATGTTTGTTTAATTGGAATTTGCAAACTATGTGAGTTCTTTGGATTATGTTTATATTGTAAATGGATTATGTGTGACTATGAATGGATTATTGAGCATGAATGGTGGGTGCAGATCCCAGGCATTCAAATATTCAAACATTCAAACAATCAAGCAAGTAAGAGCTCATTCTTTGAAACATTTGCATGTTTATGTTTTCTCCTCTTTCACACAATGGAGATAGGGAAAGCACACTTATGCTTTCTACCATGGCTTGGAAAGTGAACATAGAAATCAAATGGGAAAGCACACTTGTGTTTTCTGCCATGGCTTGGGAAGTGCACATGGCCGCTTGCTCAATCAACAGGGAAGGCACACTAGTGTTTTCTGCCATGGCTTGAAAAGTGAATATGGAAACTTACTCAATCAACAGGAAAAGCACACTTGTGCTTTCTACCATGGCTTATAAACATTATCTGCACTTGTAAAGAGAACCCATAATCATTGTTTTGATTTTAAAATCAGGTAGCATCACTTTACTTGTGTCAATGTGTCAATGGCGGCATATTGATGGAAACCGCAACGGTAATTATACAATTTAAGTGGTGTGCGCAGGGAATCCTAGTGCACACTTTTTTCGAAACATATTAAGGTATATCATTTAAGTGGTATGTCAGGGAAACCTCGACCGCTGTTTCCTCCAAACATATTAAAGTATATCATTTAAGTGGTATGTAAGGGAAACCTCGACCATGGTTTCCATTTATTATGGAATTGATGCATCTCAGGAAAACCTCGATCGTGATTTCCACTAGATGTTACAAGTAATTGAAGTGGTGGAACTCTAGGAAAACGTCGACCATGGTTTTTACTATGTGTTCTTATAAATAATTGAAACAATCATGCATTTCACGGAAATGTTGATCACAATTTCCACTAGCCTATTTAAATTGTGCATGATCATGATATGCATAGTTCATGCTTAAGGGAAACCTCGACTGTGCTTTCCACCAACAATTGTATGCTCCATGGAAACCTCGACCACGGTTTTCACTAGATGATATTGATATGTGGATACATAGTACATGGTCCATGCCCAAGGGAAACCTCAACCGCGGTCTCCATTACATGAAAAATTAAGTGGTGAATGAATCATCATGATATATGTCATTGATGCCTAAAAGAAACCTTGACCGCAGTTTCCACTAACATTGGTATCAGGGAAACCTCGACCGTGGTTTTCACTAGTAATTGGTATCAGAGAAACCTCGATCGCGGTTTCAATGATTCAAAACATAAGTGATGAATGATCATGATGTGCATACAAATATATGTTTATGCGCAAGAGAAACCTCGACTTCGATCTCCATCAATAATTGAGGTCAGGGAAACCTCGACCGCGGTTTCACCCAGCAATTGACATCAGGGAAACCTCAACCTTGGTTTGGACACCCCATCATTCCATTAGGGAAATCTTCATTGCGTTTTCTACCACACCATATTCTGCAAGCAATCTTAATTACTGCATGCTTAGGGAAACTTTTATTGCAATTTCCTCTAGCCATTACAAGTACTTTCCTTGCCATGAAGTTTAAATGAATATCCTCAATATGGACTTTTGAACTCTTGCCCAAGGAATCCATGTCACTTCACATATGCATTCTGATCCTCTTACTTTTATGATGTGTGGCAGCCATACAAAACCATTGGCATCAAATGGACTTTTGATAGGGTTTTGAATCTCCAGTTCCTTTATCATTGATGTTCATCACATTTTACACATATCATGCATCTCCACATTTCTGTATAATAAAATGAAATTCAAATAATACAGTTGAAAAGTTCTATTATCTTTATTCAAACCCTAATATGCATGCATGAATTTTTTGTAATTACTCTGAACCTCTACTATATGGCCAACTATATAAACCGTTCTTGAAAACTTCAACAAAAACAAAAACATTCTCCAATGCGTATGGAAACCGCATTGTTGGTTTTCATATTCTAAGAAATTGTGTTTTAGAGCACCCAAGAATTCACATCAAGTGTTTAGTGATCCACAAGCTCACCTCACTAATCTACTCATAATCGCGTCCACTAATCCATAGAAAATGTTGTCGATTGTGTCCTGGGTACTGCGGCGCGTTTCTTGTAGGTTCTGAAGCATGTCATCTATACTGTCCAGGGCATGGACGTGGAAGCAGAAGGTGATAATATATTGAAAACAGAAAGCCCGCTTATACGGCCTCTTTGACAATGTTTGCAAACACCAAAACCAGGACCCTTCAACACACAGGACCTCCATTGGAAGAGTGAGACGCAAAGAGGGATGCCTCCGCGTGAGCGTGTGAGCACGTGAGCGCAGTTAGGCTCATGCCACTTCAGCAGTTGTCGCCACGTTGGTTCACGGGTGTTACGACACGTCAACAGTCCTCGCCAGCGTGGTTGACGCCACGTCACGTCATGCCACGTCATTTCCATAGGCACGGACCTATAACCGCGGACAGAGCAGGCGGAAGGGGGGAATGCGTGAGCCCAGAGGCGTGAGGTAGGTGCCTATTTCCGCGGAATGATTTACCTTTTCTAGTCATTGTAGACTACATCTTTAACATCCATCCCACCGCCGTCCCTCGTGTCATAAACTGCGATTTGATAAGTGTGCGATTGCCGAAGTGAGACCTTTATCCCTCCCATGAAAGGGAGAATGAGCGTGCTAGTTTCAACAAGCTTTTGTATCAGTCGATAACAAGGTGTAGTAGCAGTTCCCAGTGTAGATCCCCAACCATCAAAAGTTAGCCGGAGTGGAATTGAGGCTTTCTTACGTAAAAATCGCCCAGATGGAATAGACTGATTTAGATATGGTCTACATACTAAGAAATCAAGTATCAAGTATCAAACAGAAGTGATGATCGTCGACGATCATCACCTCTACCCAAATGTCAAAACAGATCAGAAGTGATGATCGGCATCGATCATCACTTTTGTTTTTTTTTTAAATTTTAACAATACACAACAAAAAAATAAAAAAACAAAAAAAAACAAAAACAGAGTAGATGTGTTTGCATCAGTGTAGCAATGCAGTACGGCTGTCCAGAGCGGAGCTGCGGCACAAGGAAGCGTGTCTCAACTTATTAGAGCAGAGCAGAAGTGATTGTCAGCACCGATCATCACTTCTGTTTTGTTTTGTTTTTTTTTTCCCGGTGCCGACATTCACTTCTGCTCTGTTTTTTTTTTTTTAAATATTTTTTCCTAAAAAAAAAAAAAAAAAAAAAAAACAGAGCAGAAGTGATTGTTGGTGCCGATCATCATAAGTGATTGTGGGTGCCGACAATCACTTCTGCTCTTTTTTTTTCTCTGGAATAATACGGAGGGATAAAAAAATAAAATAAAAACAAAAAAAAAACAGAGCAGAACAGAAGTGATTGGCGGCACTGATCATCATAGAAGTGATTGTCGGCACCGATCATCATAAAAAAAAAAAAAAAACAGAGCAGAAGTGATGATCGGTGCTGACAATCACTTCTGTTTTTTTTTTTTTTTTTTTTTTTTTTTTTTTTTTTTTTTTTTCCCGTATTGTTCCCAAAAAAATTATTGTTCTGGTCTCTTATGTGTCGTTATGTACTGCATGTTTTTTATTTATACCGTGATCCTTCTTCTCTTCGTTATTTTAGGAGGAAGCAGGGTCTTCCTAGGGTAGCCTCAATGGAGCCTTATGAGGTTATTTTGTCCTCATTGTAATTGTTATCGTAAAACTTACAATTGTAATTGCATAATGTTGTGGTATGGATGCCACAGTTTTAGGCGATTTCCCATTTTGGGTATTTTGATGGTATTCTTGATGGTATTTTGGTTTCATATTCCCTAAGTTCATCCCACGGTCATAGGACCCTCAGGCATAGGCGCCGTATGTTTCGGTTGACGTGGCGGATGCTGACATGGCGCCACGTCAACATTCGACACCATGACAACCTGCTGGCATCACGCTCACACCACGTCACCTGGCGTGAGCGTACGTTCATACGCTCATGCGTGAGGCTCACGCGGTTGCGTCGTTGAGATGCAAAATGGGTTTATGGATGTGCGAGTGAATGTTCAAAGGCCTGCATACCTTGGGATAGAGTTGTTGACTTTGTACTTGGAGAGGAGAGTTTAGAGGACTACCCCACTCAGTTTTGGGTGAATGTCCATTCTAAAGTGGAACCCGATATGCGAAAAGCGCCCAGAGCCAACACATTTCTGACCAGTATCATGTGTGCACCATCCTCACAGTCCTTTTGTGGTCTCATTGCATGTCTGTTGTCATTTTCGTTTCCCACCTACTATGATTTCATGCTTCCACAAGTCGATGGATATCGATTTTGAATTTTATGTCCATGTACCAATGCTGCTACGGTCCTGATGACAAGCGCACCAACAATGCAATAGTGGAGGATCCAAAACTGAAGCGTGGAGGACCTCTTGTGGGTGCTGAAACATCTCACCCTCATAAAGGCCCAAGGAGAAAGAAGTCGGAGTATGGAGAGTCTTACAAGCATGGTTGCCAATGTTGTTTCAAGGTCCAGCAATGTTATCTCGCCCTTGACATTCGCGTCCTCACGTACTACAACAACATACATGGAGCATATAGACGCGCAAGGGAAAGCCTCATATGGGAAATTGGCTGAGTTCAGGAACAATTGGCATACAAACTCAGTAGCAACGAATGGTGGAATTAGGACATGCCCGTATCGTTGCATGCGATGCAACCGTTTCATTTCTTTTTAATGTATGGTGAACACCCAAATGTGCCAACAACTCTTACAAAGTTCAAGTTACCAAATGAGGAGTTATCCAAGGCAACCGCGACTAACGCATTTGTGCAACAAATTCGGCGGGGAGTACGTCAAGCTAAAGAGAAACTGATGGTTGCCCAAAATCGCCAAAAGCAGTATGCAAATGCACGTCAACGGGATGAGGAGTTTGCAGTTGGGGATGAAGTGTGGTTGTCTACAACCAATTTACACATCATTGGATCGCGAAAACTAGGGGCACGGTTCATTGGTCCATTTTTGATCATTAAACGTATTGGAGCAGTAGCATACAAGCTGGAGTTACCACCACATTTGAAGATCCACCCGGTGTTTCACGTTTCTCTACTACGCCGTTATGAACCTCGACCATCAATATTAAAAGATAATCAAGAACCACAACTTTTACCAAAGTTGATAGACGGAAATGAAGAGTGGGATGTTGACCTTGTTTTGAAAAAATGCACATACAAACGAGGGCGACATGAGGTGTTGGAGTATTTGGTTTTATGGAAAGGATTTCCATTACATGAAGCTACCTGGGAACCGGTGCAAAATCTCGTAAATGCTCAATTGACAATTCAAGCTTTTGAAAATTCGAACAACGAGGACATTGCTTCTTGAAAGAGGGGAGGATTGTAACAAGGTAGAATCTAGAAGGTTCTAGATGGAGAAGGAAAGTTCCCTAGAAGTTTTCAGAATAATTAGGAAGGTTCCTAAGAAGTTTGATTTAAGGAAGTTTGACTTGAGGCCCTCAAGTCAAACCTCCAAAATTCATATTATGGAGAGTAGGTCAAATATTTGATAAAGTCATTGTGGAGAATATGTCAAACCTAAGAAGGTTGACTTTAGGAAGTTTTGACTTGAGGCTTTCAAGTCAAACCTTTAAAATAATCATATTGTGAAGGGTATATAAACCTGCAATGAAAGCCTAGAAGGCATCGAGTTGTTTTGGGAAAAAGTTGAGAAGTACTTCTATGCTAGTTTGTGTAGATCCTGGGTGTTATAGGTTCTCATGACTGCCATTTGTGCGCGGTCATGGCAGATCTGTCTACAAAATGTCATATGCAGACGCGAAGGACATTGCAGTTGACACGTAGATGCGGGTAAGTCGTTATGCGACTGTATGACTCCGCACTTTGCTCATATGAGGTCAAACATGTTTGATCACAAATAGTAACATGCGGATATGACTAGTAGTCACAGACACCACTATACTAGAATGACGTGTGCATATGAATAGACGTACATATGACTTCATGACTGTGATTGTTATGCATGCTGCTCGATCAAGACATGGATGAATGACTACATGACTGCATGACTGCACGTGTCGGTACATGCTTTTCTGGTGATATATATAATAAGTGTTCATATTAGAGTTTTGCAAACCAGCTGCAGTGAAGGAAGTAAGTCGGGACGGCTGTGCGCTTGGGCATGGTGGAGAACAATCACAAGTGGCATGACAGAGACCGCATCCACATGAATCCAAAACAGTATATGATGAGGGAACTGCATACATGTTGACAGCTACAAAACAGAGAGTCATGAGAGGCTAGTATGTATAAAAGTGATGCATTCAGTGAATTTGCACATTGATCCGGATGAGGGTACGTTAAACATTTATGTGGAGTTCAAAGCACCCAGTGTCAAAAGGGAGTAAACACGTAAACACCAAAATACAAACTACGAGGGCCACCTAGTCCCAACTTCGGTCACTTTGTTCGCATCCTACAAAGGACGACCCGCAACTTATCGTGCACACAAAATGGAAACATCGACAGATGCACGATGCATCTACAGGTCGAAACCAATTGGACATGGCAGCTTAAGGATATGGTACCACGTAGCATAGTCATATAGATGGGGATACTTCTGCCCACAACATTGAGCATCTTGCTACAAGAGGACAAACAAAAAAACTGAGGGACGGGCTCTCTCCTGTGAATGCCGCTCTCTCCCAGCCACCGAAGCACAAGTTCACAGGCGTCCTCCGCATGCTGGCTGATTGGCATTGCTTCAACCTTTTCTACGGCATACCTCACTTCGTGCTCTCTCTGAAGCCGCTCCATCCTGCGATGTCATGAAGCACGGTGAGCGGTCATCCGTCGCTGGCGCATGACGACTTGGAAGTGAATGCAGGTGCCACCAAACAAGAACACCATAAGCCGAATAGCACAAGAGAGAGCAAGAGAGCGACTTTTTGAGAATGAGGAGTGGAGGGAATGCAAAGATATACAATGCTCTCCCGCCATCTTCCACACCCTGCAACGAAACGGGACGACGTCGCGAGGCTCTGGATGGGATCACAAATCACGCACCGATCTGCGTCCACATAAGTGAGAATAGTTGGAAAATTGAGAAAGGAAATTAGGACGCTTTTCTGGCTTGTGCAAAAGCCATTTGTTGGATTTCGAGGAGATGTCGTGTCATGTGCAAGGAGGCCTGACAGTGCATCCTGTGCACTGTCCAGAATATGAGACATGCATTACATTGTGAATTATTTTCATTTTCAACTCTGAGATTCGAGGAGCCATTATGCCCATTTACTATAGCATGTAACACTGCTGATTTCAATTGTGTCCATGTAGGCAGTGGAATCCAAGTCTGGAGTCTGAAGTCTGTCATGCAAGAATGCCCACATATGAATCAAAGTCCATTACTAGTGGCTACAGTGCATCCCCCTGAGATTAACAGGTGCTTCTAGAACGCAGGTAGAATAGAACTGACAACATCAATTAACTGAACTCATGTGTACTCACTCACCCACCCGCCTTGAGTTGTCCCACTCCCACATGGCATCACCCCCATCCATGAGGGCGATACCAAGAGCTGGCAATTCAGCTCTTATCTGGTCAGAGTGGGCATAGTCTAGACATACTCTGGCAGCTGCTCTCTCTTGCATTGGTGCATGAACAAAATCATGCAGTTCGCAAGGCAGATTTGAGCACCCAGGTGCTGGAAACGGTGTATCCTGTAACAAAAATCCAAGAAAGGGCAAGCATCTTTCAGAGATTGCTACGCTGGTTGGGGTTTCAGAAGGCTGAATCTGATAAATTATTGACAGGCGGAAAGGAAGAGGTCCTAAACCTCTACCCAGTGGTTTCCTTCAACTGCTCACAACTCCAAGCATATCACTGTAGTGTGGCACATTGCTGCTTTATCACCTAGAAATTATAGCAGGCTCAAATGCCATGTTGGGAATGGGTACTCATGTGGGTAACATACCATGAATGAGGGTCTCAGCCATGGCCAGGACGTACATGAAAGTCTAACTTCTGAACCCAATAAGAGGGGATCCTAGAAATCACGAGGGCACAATGTGGAACACCATGGGACAGCCAATTTATAATGTGATCAGGAGAAGCATCCATTTGGAGTTGCAATCTGTCCATATGAAGGACACATGCCATGTGGTGTGCTGAAGCTTTACATGGGGGCTACCCATGAAATGGTAGGCACATTTCATACGACAGTTAAGAGAACACTTGTGTAACCGTGACAATAGCGTCCACCTACTATTCAGGCCTTAATACTCATTGACCGCACCCAAGGGGAGAACATCATGTGTCCCACCCGAGGAGAGAACCTCAGCCAAGATGGATTAACCATGGCCTATAAAACACTTTAAAGACATGCAATAGATGAACAGTCCATGCACCAAGCACATAACTGCACTTCACTTACATTGAAAAAATATATACAGCAGATATACTCAGCAAGGGTGGTTTCTTCAGCCAGTAGTCTTTGCTCCAGCCCACCACTACATGGTATCTTCTCCTTCTGCTGCCTCACAACACATTCTGCAAGCAGCAAATAGACTAGCCAAATGTGAGTGAGTCTCCGAGCTGGTAGAAATAAGACCTACATGCCATAGAGTTCAAACAAGTCCCAAGGCACCTACCAAAAGTCATGAGAAAAATGGCCCAACAATGTGGGTGGACATTAAGTGCACAAACCGGCAGCCTGCTGTTATGCTGTCCACATGACGAGGTCTGGCACTCCATTCCACCAACAACTTCATCCCAGTAGCTAAAACCAGCAATATCCCCTTCTGAAAATGTGCCACCAACATGTATGGCTTCTCCATTTTGGGCCCTTCTCACTCCCCCCTGCAGTCTCCCATCCATGCAGGGGGGCGGACATGAAGCTCAACCTCCCAGAAAATACGAGAATTGCACAAGAATACAATTGCTGAGCCCACAGATGACACGCCATCACAATTGGAGACCTCCAATGTCACCTGCTTAAATCCACCACCCCCCCCCCCCCCCCACCCCCACCCCCACCCTTCCTTTGTGTCAGCCTCACAAAGCCCTTAATAAAATTCAAGGAACCAAAGAGACATCTAGTATGTGAAAACATAGCCCTTTATATACTTCTGAGGCTGAACAAAGCATTCCTCGCGTGAACAAAGCCCTAATATACTTCAGATTGTAATAGGCAGTTCTGGGGAATGTGATACCTCAATCCTGGAACTACACGTCCTCATCATCACTTGATTCTGTATCTTCACCGAAACTGTTCTCCGTGGGACATGGATGACCTTCCTCAAATCCCATGTCTCTGTATAGTGAAGCAACATCTTTAGGTGTCACTTGGATGGTCCGCCCCAAACTGTTTCCAGCAACATTGGTCTCTTCAATTTGATCAGGGGCTAAGAGGCCTGACACACTCGCAATATCATCGTTGCAAATGCTGACATCGCTGACCACCCTGCGCGACCGGGGGTTTTTTTCCAGCACCACATTCCACCTCGGTTCATTGAAACATTCAGAGAAAAAAACTTGATCGACCTGTGATGGCAGCACAAAAGGCTGTTCACGCGGAGGCAACAGGTGGGATTCAACCGATAATTTTGTCCAAAAGAAACTTCACTCGTGAAATCCTTTCTATTCCCTTGCACGAAGAGCCTATGAAAAATTTCCAAGCGCTTTGGCCTAATTTGCAATCATAAAGAGCAAACACGAGCAAGAAATATTTTCTCTCCGTTTGAAATCGCATGACATTGTAGCATGGCTTGTACGCAGTTCTTGATAGTCTGGGCCCTCACATCCGTAATGTCAAACTGCAGTCCATCCATCCCGCGCACCGCCAATATTAGTGTAGTGGCAACACCTCCTTCGTGGATGAACCGGCAGGAACCGAAGAAGCATCTACCATAACATACAAACAATTAGAGAGCCCGCACATCTTCAAAGCCAACGCCGAGTAGTGAATGTCAGATCTCCATCGTAATGCTTGAATGTTGGTGCCAATTTCTCCTCTTGATAGAAGAAGATCGACGCCGGATTCTGGTCTTTCGCGCACACTCTCCGCATCATCGGCGTGCATTTTGAAGGTTTGTCACGCATGTTTCTTGGCAAGGTTGCGGACATCTTGCTCCAACAAGAAATCATTACATGTTCATGCATCTCCCAACCCGGTGTTGTTCATCACGTACTCTTTATGTTCCATCATGATTTGAGCGATAGACAGGCCTCGGCACAAACACTCTGCAACCCAGGCTTTCAATTCCTCGCTAATGTGTGGTGCATAGGCATGGCGGGCCGCTTGTCTAACAATTTGCCTCTCATCGAAATCGACCATGGATTGACTACGAGGATAGTGTCAAGATTGCCGTTACGGTCCCACAACAAGGCAACAACAATGCGAAAGCTCGTGGATACAATAATGGGTGTGTGTGCTTCCATGCTTTGCACACAATGTACTTTCCTGTGCGTTGTCCAAAACGAACTGTATTGGGATTTGTTTCAAACTGTTTCTGGGGAATCGCAGACTAGTGGAGAACGATTGACAAGGCCAGCTCGATGTGGAGAGCAACAAGTGGCCGCGTCGGCCCAAGGCAATTGCCAACACTGTTCTTGGAACACGTATTCCGAGCAGGTGAGCGCTTTCTGTCATACCAAGAGGTATTATGGCACAAGAAATCTTGCCTTCATAGTCAAGATTGTCAATGGTAGAGCTTGACGAGGTGTAGTCATTTCAGGTAGTCATAGGGGTGTGTTTGGGAATGTATGGGCGAGGTTGGTGACGGTGTGCGCGTGGTGAGAAATGAAATGAAATGGTGCTTTATAACGTCCGCGGAAAGCTCATAGAGCTTATGGGACAAAATGGAAAGAAATACATGAGAGAAAACAGGAAACCAGAGTCAGAGATAATAACTATTATTGTTCGAGTGATTGTCTAAGGGTGAATGCCTCGTGCAGGTAGGCTGCCAAGCATCTCTGATCTTCATAGTGAAAGACCTCTCTATGGGTGATACTGGCAGAGATGGAACAAACTGCCATTAGGTTTTATGTTATTCCAATTTCCTTGTTTTCAAGGTACACAGACAATTGAGGTCAGTTGAGGTTGGTATGGCAGGTGGAAGTTGGAGATTTGGGATCAAGTTGGCAGAGCAGAAAGGGGAAGGGATTCATGGTACTGGGCCTCTGGTTGTTAACCCCTAAAGGACGAGAGGTGTTTTTGGGTTTTTGGACAATCCCGGACCCACCCTCACACGTCAGCGGATACCTGCCCACCAACGTTCATCCACTTGGATGAACCGTACAAACTGCTTCCTACCTACCAGATGCATAAGCCCCCCAAATTTGGGGAGATTCCACCGTGTAATTTGGGAGATTATAACATTTGAAGACGGTGCATGTTTTTGAAAATAGAAAAAACAAAGCAAAAGTTCATGTTTGACCAAGCAAATTATCCATGATCCCAAATTTTCCTGGGAGAAAAAGTGCTATATTCCTGTGAAGTGCACAATCCCAAACCCTCACACCAAATTTCACCCCAATCTGCCAAAATGAAAGGGGGGGGGGGGTGCTTTGTATGTTACTGGAATGGGGGTCCAAAAAGAGAATTTGCAAAGGAAATGGTATAGGCCCCATTGGGACCCCAAATTCTCCTTCATTTGGGAATTCCAACGGTCAGTCCCTCATAGGTCAAGAACTACACAAGCCTGCCCAAGAATTTCCCAAAAATTGCCTAAATTGAATTTGGGATGCGGGATTTTGTGAAATTTCCGGCCTCCTCCAGGTCAGGCAATCGGTGGCCGGAATTTCGCCTGAATCCGGTGACGTTTTCCGGGCCACGTCGAGGTTTCCCATTATTTGCCAGGGCCAGCTCATTCGAGCCGTCCCCGTATTCGTCGGCGTTTTGGGGAGGGCCTCACAAGCCCCCGACTCCAACCCCCGCATGCCCCCCGCCGCAAAATCCCACCCACGTGGCCGCTGCCACCTGCCACATCGACGGTCAACTGCCGTGCCCCCCCCCCCCTCCACCCAAAATCCTGCAATTTCCAAACTTCAAAAAATTCCTGACGGCGGAGTTTTTCTCTGTTGGGGGCGCCATAAAGACCTGCGTGTGCAGCTTGTTCCGCGCTACATTTTTCGTTCAAGCCGCTCATTCATCGGACTTCATCCGTGCATGCTACGGATGGATGAAAAATCGGGCCGACCCGATTCAGGTCGGCTCGTCGTTTAGGGGTTAATGATCATGTCCACAAGGCCTATATTCCAAAAAAGCGCCAAGGTCAGTGATACTTTCACACTTGATCACATTATATGCCAAGTTGTGTTGGTGTGGGCATCATGTGTTGAGGGTGTAGATTTTTCAGAGTCTCTCTCTCACATACTCGGAACCTTTTGCCACTTCCTTTCTGTGGCTCACTCTGCTACATGCTCTTTTACTTTGGGTTGTCATTTAGAAGTGATTGGATCTTTTCTACATGCAGCAGAAGAAACTCACTATTAAGATCTGTACAATGAGTCCTAAGCATGCAAACAGGGCGCTTTGAATTCAGGGCTGGTCGAACCCTTTTTGGGTAAAAACAGTGCTAGCTGCCATGATGCAAGTTCAAGGGCAAGCTAGTGACGGAGTCCACCTGAACTCTTCTGGATTTTGCGGGGATGTGAGGAGTCTATATCATGCAGGACAACTGAAAGAGGCACTGCACATGGTAAACGAACACGGGATTCCAGCAGATACCAATACTTATGTCTCTCTCTCATGCGGGAGTGCATTAAAATTGACGACCGTGACATGGGAAAACAGGTGCACACCCATGTTATCCAGAGAAGATACAAGCCAAATATCTTACTACTCAACACCCTTGTCAATAAGTATGCCAAGTGTGGAAGTGTGGCGGAGGCACGCCTAGCGTTTGACCAAATGATGTGCAGTTCACATGGCAGGACCAGGAGGCATTGCCACAACCTCCCCTACCTTTAAGTCGCCTCCTGTTCCTTGCAATCTGTCACCAAGTCCTCTACACTAAGGTTCCCATTGATTTGACTGTTGCTCTTCAATGCTTTTAGTTTGACTGCTGATCATCACCTGGGCAGCACTTCCATTAGAATTTGTCACCAACTCCTCCCCAATAAGGTTTTTCCATGACTTGCTGGTGCTCTTTGATGATCACACTTCAAACTGCAGTATTCACTGTTGCATTCAATGACAAGATCATTTCTTTCAAATTATTCTCTGCTTACAATATATGACCCTGTCTGACGCAATATCTCTCATGCATGTTGCTTGCTTCACCAGTAATCCCCACAAGAACAAACCCTGTCTTGGAAGTGGTGAAAGCGATTTGTACTGCTCGCCCAACTATCTTTGAGATGAACTTGGTGGCAGTGTGGCAGTCACCACACATCCGAAGGTTTATGATGACCCAGGGGGAGTGTGTTTATGAGCCAAAAACCAATGGCCAACTTCTCTCTATGGTAGTAAAGAGAAATTTCCTTTTGCTCCTCCTTCACATCATGCAACACACACGTGTGTCGGGCACATAGCCGGCCTCTTCCAACTGCTGTGACAAACTCTTCAGCTTAGCTTGAATTTCTCCAATTTGTGGATGCAATTTGTCTTCAACAAAGAATGTATGCACCTCATTGTTTACCTCAATGCAACTGCGGCCTGGCTTCTTTCTAAAACCTCTGTTCTTCATCACGCTTCTCACCTTTGCTTGATCATCCCACCGTGCAGCTGCAGCATAGATGTTTGATAGCTGGACATAAGCTCCATCATGCTGTGGATCACACTTGAGGAGGCATTTTGCGGCATATTCTGCTAGCTCCACATGGCCATGAATTCTGCAGGCACCCAGCAAAGCACCCCACACTGAAGCGTCTGGTTTGATTGGTATTTTACTAATGAAGTGCTCTGCCTCATCCAGTCGCCCTTCACGACCAAGAAGATCCACCATACAGCCAAAATGCTCCAGCGTAGGAGTAAGCCCATGCTCTGGACTCATTGAATCAAAGTAGAGCCAACCTTCATCCACTAAGCCCGCATGGCTACATGCAGAAAGAAGACATACAAAGGTGATACAGTCCGGCTTTAAGCGCTGTTGCATTTACTCAAATAGTTGGAGGGCCTCCCTACCACACCCATGCTGAGCATATCCTGCTATCATTGCATTCCAAGAGACCACATTTCATTGAGCCATATTGTCAAACACTTGACGTGCATCCTTTATGCTTCCACATTTGGCATACATGTCAGTAAGGGCAGTCTCCAGAATAATATCAGGTGCAATTCCAGATTTCATGATGTCAACATGAACGTCTGTACCCTTTTCCAGGGCTCCTAGGCTGGCACATCCATTGAGAATACAAAAGAACGTCCTTGTTGGGTGTCACCCCTTCCCGTTTCATTTGCTCGTAGATATGGAAAGCCTCCATACCACACCCATGGTGGGCATATCCTGAGATCATGGCATTCCATGAGGCAACATTTCTTATAATACTGTCAAACACATGCCGTGCATCCTCCACCCTCCCATATTTTGTATACATGGCAGCAAGGGCAGTCTCTATAATGATATCTGGCCCAATACCAGCTTTTATGATATTAGCATGGACCTCTTCACCCTTTTCCAGGGCTCCTACAGTGGCACATGCATAAAGAACAAAAATGAAAGTTATGTTGTTGGGCGTTACCCCTGCCTGTTGCATTTGCTCATAGATCTCCAAAGCCTCCCTACCACACCCATTCTGTGCATATCCTGTGATCATCGTGGTCCATGAGATCACATTTTGTTCAGCCATATTCTCAAACATAGGCGTGCATCCTGTACACTCCTGCATTTTGCATACATGTCAGTGAGGGCAGTCTCCAAAATGATATCTGGCACAATCCCTGCTTTTATGATGTCAGCATGAACCTCCTGGCCCTTTTCCAGGGCTCCTAGACTGGCACAAGCATTAAGCACACAAATGAACGTGACCTTGTTGGGTGTCAACCCTTCTCGATCCATTTGCCCATAGATCTCCAAAGCTTCCCTACCACACCCATGTTTGGCATATCCTGATATCATTTTAGTCCATGTAAACAAAGTTCGGTCAGACATTCTGTCAAACACTTGCCGGGCATCCCACACGCTTCCACACTTGGCATACATATTCACAAGGGTGTTGAGTAGAACGATGTTTGGCTGAACCCACTTTGGATAATATGGGCATGAACATGCTTTCCCTCTGCTAGGTCTTTCATGTGGATGCACTCCTGCAAGACACCAACATATGCATTGGAGTCTGGCGGAATGCCTCGTTGTTTCAAAATAAGCAGCACCTCTTTCAATCGTCCTACCTTAAGTACTCTACCCACATCCCCATTCGTGTGGGAAAAGTTCTTGTTAACTCCCTTTTTCGGTATAGTGACAATGGTGGGGGTGCCACCCTTTCCACCAGGCTGATATCCAACAAACCATTCCGCTCCATGCAATCCTGCTATCCTGCATGACTCAAACGCCTAGTTAGAAAACTTTTCACTCACCTTCGCTCATATATCTGAAAGCTCCTACATGCTAAAAAGAAATATCTCTCTATGAAAACAGGAATCCTGCTAATGTAAACAGTGTTACAGTACTACAGTCATATACTTTCGGAAAACTGTACCACTTGTAGTTCTTTGAGGTCGACCCTTGAATCATCACCGAAACAATACCGATTGTTTTCTCTGGACGAAGCTGCATAGTGTACGTCGACATCATACACATCACCAGATTGTGCTCGACCTTCTGCCATGGCAAATGACGCTGCTTTCACCGAAGGAGAGTTTGAGCAACCCTGCATCCAAAGGACCTCCTTGGTGCGGCTTGTGTCATAAGTCCGGTGATCTTGGGCTTTTCTGCACCCCATCTACGACTACCAAAGTTCCATAAGTCTTTCAAAACACACGGAATAAAAACCAACTGATACTGAAGAGCTTTCTGGTGCTTTTGCACAGTGATTGAGAGCAACAAGACATACAATCCGCTCCACAGTCACAGGTCACAAACCTGCCTAGACATAATCTTTCACGTCCTCAATGAAGGGTCAGAGAATAACTGCTGCCATAGCCGCTCATTGTTCATTGCTTTAGTCTTAACTCTTAACCCGCAGACCAAAATCTGCGAGATCAGATTCCCTGAGTTTGAATACCTATCGTGTGAGAGAAACAAATCCCGGGTTGTGCCAGTGGAAGGGCACATCCCGGTTGTGCAGGAGCGCGTTCCCAACGGTGCATGCGCGCCTCCCTTGGGCTTGAGTGCTGTTTGACGTGTCAGAAGCATCTCCGCCGTCTTCTTGCATGGTTGCCCGTCTGGTCAAGGTCGCAAGTTTTGTGGGGGCCTGGGAAAATTTTGAAAGAGTTTATGTGGGCAGGCAGCAAGAGCGGTGTTGTCTGCAAGTGCAGATTTGAAGCTGGCAGAAGCACTCTGTTAGAAATTTGGAGAGGGGAGGGATGAGGAATGATGTGGCACTGTCCTTTGATGGTACAGATTGGTATAGAGGGGGGACACATCAAATGCTTGTGAGTCATGTGCAGCCTCAAAGCCGATCGGCTGCAGTCTCGGTGGGGAGTGGACCCGTTGGAGGGACTGGGCTTCCGTTCATGTCCTTTGATCTGAGTTCTGGTTCTACGTTACCACCGCCGAGAGTGGGTGCATATGGAGGTAATGGTGGATTTGGTGCGTTTGAAGATGAAGCCCCTCTTCTCGAAGGTGGGTGATTTCAGGTCCTTCATTCATTCCTCTTTCTTCCTTCCTCCAGCTTTGTGGTAGCGCAGAAGCTGTAATAAGCAGGGCATTTTTTAAGGTCATTCACTAGCCATAGTATAGCTAAATCCAGGGCAGTAGTCACTAATTATGTTGAAATCACACGGACGATGTGAACTACATGGAGCCTATCATCCCCCAGCAATCCGTACAGAGAAGCCCTGCATGAAACAATTATGTGGATCATGGATATACGCTTGCCACAATCTAGTTCTACGAAGTAAGATGTCGCAAGGCTGTGGTACTTCGTTTTTTAAAGTTAAGATTATCAGCCAACTTGGCATCTGGTTTATTGCCTAAGACCGGTGGTACTCTGGCATCGTTGGGTGCTTGTATTCTCTGTACCTCAAAGTGACCTGCCACAGTTGGTAGTGAGTAGCTCCTTACTGATAAGTCCATCAACGATCTGTTGTCAGCTCTCCTCAGGTGCTTAGGGCCAGCACAGTGACGCCATCCGGTTTATACATACTGCTTTGTACTGCTCCGATTGCAGAGACAAAGAAGCATGACACCCAGTATCTTTCTGACCCATTAGGGCGCTATTGCCTGTTTAGGGATCAGCACTTTTAGTGGTCGCGTAAATTCAGTTGGGACTTTTTTGGTTCCTCAGTTCAGAACCTCCCCTCTCTGTCTGTACATGAGGCATTGTGGTCTATCTTCCAATTTGTTTCAGACTACATGAATAAACCTGTTGTGAGACAAGAAGCTGATATTGACAGATTGGGGTGTTGTTTGGCAGAACTTGGGATCAACATCCCACAAATTGCACGGAAGATGCTCAGTGTCCTTAATATATTTCGAATGAATCCCGATTTGCATGAAGATGCTGATCTTTCAGGGCCCTTCATATTCTGCGTGTTGTTTGGAGTATGCCAGCTTCTGGTGGGGAAATTGCATTTTGGAGTCATCCTAGGATGGACGACACTGGCATCATTGTTTTTATACATGGTGTTCAACCTGTTGGCTGGCAGCAATGGTAGCCTAGAGTTGTATCGCTGCGTCAGCTTAGTTGGATACTGTTTAATACCGATGGTGCTCTATTCAGCGTTATCGATATTTGTTCCCAGCAGGTAAGCGTCATCTCGGTCTGAGTTGCTATGGTGAAGCTGTGCTGGACAGGCAGGTAGATCGGAGGTTTCCTTTGTTGGTCTCTCCTGTGTGTAGTTCTTACACATAGAGCTATGAACCCCCTGTGTGGCAACTAATCAAGCCATGTCTGCTGTGACACTGCCAGGGAGGGTTTATAGAAGCACTGCCATGTGCTATGAACAGGAAGGATGTTGTGCTTATTTTGTATATGGGAAATGCATCGTGTGGCCATGTGGTTATTTGTGTATTCATGGTTTTGCAGGGGAGCTGTAAAGTGTATACTGGCAGCCTTGACTGTGCTGTGGTGCACGAGATCCTGCACGCGCTTGATCACTGTTCTGGTACCCCATGCCGATGAGCACAGGTCATTGGTGGCCTATCCATGTGGTTTAATCTATACTGCCTTCTCTCTTTTGGTGCTGTTCTAAATCTGTTATTGCAGAAATCCTGCAGTAAATCACACAGTACTCATTTGGAGCAGTTCCACAGTGCAACTCATCATTGCATGCGTGGGTCTTCCGTAAATCATTCTCCACATAGTGGCCCACACAACACAGTGACTGCACAACTGGCCATCATCTGGCCACTTTCCGGTGAGCTTGCCCCTGCCAAATTGTGGAGGCGGTTCTTCTTTGCCATTAGATTGTCAAGCTGATGATAGTTGTGGTGTTTTCATGGCCTCTTCTTGTTCATGACAGTGGGGTCAGAAAGGGAGTTCGCTTACGGTTCGATAGAATGGATGTCTGGTAGGATCCCCTTGTACAAAGCTTCCACTAGCGTGGACTGTAACAAAGCACACTTGTACACAAAATAGCTGCAACCACAGACTTCAAGGTAACATAGCAGCTGGGTTCGATGGGTGTCATTGGAACTCCCAAAAAGCCAAGGCTTGTGTCAACTGTTGTATCAATTGAAGTGTATACTTGATTATGATTTACCCTATCCAAACTTCATATTGTTATCATGATATTTGTGGAAGAGTACATTCCAAGTGGTTTGTGATGAAGGAATTTTTAATTGGGGAGGAGAGAAGGACATTATATTTCCATGCATGTTTCTTTCAGTTGTCATGAGCAAGGAACAAAGAGGGTAATGCAGAGTTAGAGGTCTGGCAAGGGAAACCCACATTTGAGGGGTTTTTTAGCAATGGATTCAATCAGAATTCATGAGGACCTTCCCACCTCGCACCGTTCAGTTTTGCTCTATCGGCGCAACCCTAAAATAGAATACATCGAGTCACGGCGCATGAATCCTTCACCGCTCCCCAGCGATCTAACCTCCAGCGAGCCAGGTTTCCAAGGATCATCAACACCATGATGACATTGCATTCCTACTGGCAGCAACACAGATTACAAAGCTTTCAATCCTTTAACTCCCCCCCTTATCCATTACATTACCACCACTAAATCGAGCCTAAGCCAAGATTAAGAGTCAGCATAACAGATCTCACATGACTCAGGTCTCCATATCTTGCATAGATCTTTCTTACTGCTCTTTCACCTTGCCCTAGCAAAGCATGTTATCTCGCTCGCAACCTCTGCTTTACCACTATTCACTCCCTCCCTATCTACTGTTAGCAAGTTCGCTACGGCCACGGGGATGTTCCCCCTTAGTAAGCCTTCACGGCCTTTTGGGTGGTTATTTTTTCCACTAATGTGACATCTTCTTTTTAATTAATTTGACTAAAAGGGCCTCTGTCCCTTTCCAGAAAAAAAAAATGGAGGCATTGCAACACCATGTGAAACAAACTCATTCAAATGAAGTGTACTGTCAATTCTCATCAGATGGAAAATGAGGGTCCACTGCTACTGGTATCGCGATCTGATTCTGAGGCACTACTATCTATGAACACCCTAGCATTGTGGTGGGAACGAACAGTTCTGTCGTGGATGACCAGTGGGAGTGGCGAAGCAAGGAGACTAAACTGCCGGGGCTGCAGCCTCCGCGTAATCCGGCAAACGGAATGCTTCTGGAGGACTTGGGAAAAGTATAGGTTTGCAAAAAAAAGTAGTATCCGCGTAGATGGAAAATGGCTCCTGCAATACACCCAAAACGGTGAAATGTTAGAAGTGATGGGTGATTCAAGCAAGCTACGGTGGCTCAGAAAAGTTCACTCTGTGGCCTACACAAAAAGTCCCAAGGTTTTGTACAATTTTGATTTATTGATTATGGTCGCTAGATTCATCCATGGTGAAAGATATAAACCATCTAAAGTTGACACTAATAGACACTATGGCAATATTTTCACTTTTCTTAGTAAAAGATATTATTCTTATTTTCCTATTTTATTTTCTATATTTTATAGTTTCGTTATATCGCATAGTGGGACTCACGCTACTCTTCATCTGGGGTGCACTTGGCTTGACTTAATATATGAGTGATGTTTTCATGTGCAAGTATGTGAATTTGAGAGAGCTTGTATGCTTGTATCCTTCTTCCTTTATCACTCGAGAAAGATGAGCTCGAGTCTGTGAGTGCCAGGTTCGAGTTGTTTTGTAGCACTTGTGTTTTCAAACCATGAAAAGCGGTTTAGCCTAGAGTGCAGGACCCGTGCATGAGCCTATCCAAAGTGGATAGAGGGCAAAGGCGAACAGGTTGCAGGTTTGCAATGGATAGAGAGGCGGGCAGCCTATGTTGAAGAGCGGCGTTGCATAGCTCAGCGCTATGACAACCAAGTTTGGGCTTCTAGTGTGAAGCGGAGGAGATGCTGGCCACGAGTGGGCGAACTGGTGGTCGTCTTCTTCAGTTGCAGGCCGAGTTAATGAGCTGCAGAAATATGGGTTGCGCATGGAAAGCTAGCATGTTGCAAGTTAGAGATGATATGATCAGCTTCAGGTATTTCTGCCCGAAACTAGTTGTTGCGGGTAGATGAAGAGCAGCCAAATGGTGGAGCTGCAAGGGGATGCATCACAGCCCGTTGGGAGCTTCAGCTCCAAGCTCATGAAGAGGTATGAGTGAAGAGAGGGGGCTGGTCCCTCTTGTGTGCAAATCAGTGCACTTGTGAAGCATGTGCTGAGTTGGAGTTTCAATCTGAAACTCAGCAGTGTAAGGGGCTCTTAGAGTGGCAACAGCGGGGCTGGAAGGGCAGCAACGAGGCGCCCTAGAGCCAGGGGATATGCATGAGAAGTGCAGGTGCACCAAGTTTGTAAAGGTGTGTATTATTCAGATTCGTTTTTGTGAGCTTCATGAAGAAAGGGAGCTTGTTGGGCAGCATATTGCTTGCTTGTTGAGTTTAGGGCACTTCTAGTGGGCCGTGAGAGCTCAGGAGTGTAGGGCAACGGGGCTGATGGCTCCGCAGAAGCCATAGCTCAGCGGCAGCAGGTGTAGGAGCAAACCCCAGCTCGGGGAGAGCTCAGGAACGCGTGGGAACGCCTCGGGAACGCCTCGGGAACTCGTTGGGAGTTCCAGGGCACGCAGGGAATAGTGGCCGTGATGGGCCGTGGGGGTGGTATCACGAGATACCACGAGCCCAGGCCATGACCGTTGACCGTGACCGTTGACCGTGACCGTTGGAAGCCGTTGTGTGGACACAACAGGTTGGCACGGTGACCAGATCATGGGGATGGCGGGCCGTGAAGGCTCGTGGGCATGGTACCACGGGGTATCATGGGGCAGCCCGTGGCCAACGAGCGCCTAGGGCAGGCCGTGAGGAGTCGTGGCGGTTGGAGCCACGGAAGGCCGCGAACAAGCAAATTGAAAAAAAAAAAAAAAAAAAAAACTTTTTTCATTCGTTTCGTGGGACCTTGATGGGGAGGCTGGGCTGTGTAGAACAACGGTTTTGAGCTAGCTGATCCGGCAGAAAAGTCGGAATTGCCTCCCTGTTGTGTTTTAACAAAGGGGATTACTTCCCTGCAGGTAATCTTTTCGGGTTTTCAGCCCAATTCTTCACTATGGGGGAGACCAGCCTGCAGGTAATTCCTTTGGACAGAATGTTGTTGGGGCCTATATGTACCTCTATTTGCTCCATTTTGAACCTTCAGTGAACAGCGTGGTTTCCTGAGGTGGTTCCATTCTGAGGAATGGTTGGTGGACGTAAGGATGCACTGGCGGACCCTATGGAGGCTTGTATGGGGCCTTGGAGGCCAAGTTTCATGAGCTCGTGGAGGGCAGTTTGAGGAGTGTCTACAGGATGCTCTCATGGGCATGCAAGTGAGAGAAGAGAGGAAAAAAGAGGGTGTTGGGATGAGAGCGTGCTGGGGATAGGCATTGCTTTAGTTTCCCTTCCTCGTAGCTTTCCACCTTCCCTGTAGGTCGAGACCTTTCTGTAGGTAGAGGCAAGAGTCAGTCCGAGTTTGGGCTGGGTTGCAGGAGCGACACTGTGGAGTATTTTTGGTGTAGGGGAGTTGTTGTTTTCATTCTTGTGTTTGGATCCCCTCCACACCTACATGCTTGATTGTGCGTCATGCTAGTTTTGTGTGGGCGCTTGATTTTATAGGTGGTTGACTTGGGCTTGATCGCCGATCCAACCCTAGAGCATGCTGTCGATGGTGAGGTTGGGTTGATGACCAGTCAGACCATCTTTGTTTCTCCTGTGGTGAGGTTGGAGGTAATGACCAACCAACCATGGGAGTGCCTGCGGTAGGACAAGTAAAACTGAGGATGAAGTGTATGGAAGTTTACAACAGTTAAAGCAAAAGAAGCATGAAACTGTTGAGGAGTATATGGAAAAGATGGAATTGATGATGAAAAAGCTGGCTGCTATACCAGCACCAGGTTTACATAAGACTTGGTTTGTGAGTGGACTAAGACCAGAGTTGCAAAAGAAAGTGGATATGTTACCCCATAATACAGTGGAGGAGGCATTTGAAACTGCAAATAGAATTGAGCAATTGGGAATGCTCAGGAGAGAGAAAAGGGATGATGAGGACTCTGAGGATGAGTCAGATGAAGAAGAAGAGCAAGAACTAAAAAGGAAGAGTAAGAGAAAGGAGAAGTTGAAGAGGGATAACTATGAGAAAAGATTAAAAGAAATCTTGAAGAAGTATGCCACAGAGGCTGCAACACATTGGAGGAAGGGTGTTTGGTGTGCAAAGTGCCAGAATGAAGGCCATACCACCACTGAATGTCACATGAAGGAGAAACACTGTACTATCTGTAAAATGGATAACCATTCTACTGAGAATTGTTACTACAACAGAAAGA
This sequence comes from Takakia lepidozioides, assembly GCA_030704615.1. Lineage (NCBI taxonomy): Eukaryota > Viridiplantae > Streptophyta > Takakiopsida > Takakiales > Takakiaceae > Takakia > Takakia lepidozioides. The sequence continues at coordinate 75,933,419 of CM060733.1, forward strand.
CAGCTGCAAGAGAACCTAGGCAAGTAAGGGTGCATCAAGTGCAGCCCCAGCCAAGAAGAAACAATGATCAGGACCACTATGGTAGGCCTGGTGGTTATAACAATGGCATGGAAGGGAGAGGTAACTCAAGAGGGAATTACCAAAGAAATTCCAGAGGTAACTATCAGGGTAATCCAAGGGGGGATTACCAGCCAGGGAATCAGGATTACAGAAATAATCCAAGAGCAGACCAAGGGCGAGGACCCAATGGTGAAGAACTGTGTTACTATTGTAATCAGCCAGGACATCGCAAGGCAGCCTGTTCATTCTGGATTAGACACCAGAATGAGATGAAAGCTCCTGTGAATGAGGGCCCAGTGGTGGCAGCTCACATAGTTAGGCCATGTGTTGTACTAGAAGTAAGTACAATGATAGTAACAAGAAGCAAAGCCAAACTAATATCTCCAGTAGTTGAGGAAGATGATGATAATGAAGGTGGCAGTGATATGCCTGAAGATGATGAGGCTTGGACAGATGAGAAGGAACTGCACAAGGAAGTGGCAGATACCATAAGGGAAATGCAGAAGAGTACTGATATTCCTGTGGCAGATTCCTCTGATTCGGATGGAGAAGAAGAAGTGAGTGAGGATGAAAGGAAGAAAGAAGCTGCAGACATGCAAAGTAATGAAGGGACTTTGGCTGAAGTAATATGCCAGACCAAAGCAGAGATTACCATTGGATAGCTATTGGCTGTGACACCTTATTGAAGACACAGGCTGTATCAAGCAATCAATCGAATTGCCCAGGAGACAGGAAACACAGACCTGAACAGCAAGGTGACCAGTTATAATGTGAAGCCGGAAGGGCGAGAAACAGTCATGGACTTTGATGATTCTATGCCAGTAAGCCAATTGAGAATTGGAAGCACAGAACTAACTGATGTACTGATAGATGGAGGCTCTGGAGTAAATATCATGACAGACTAATTAAGAAAGAAGCTTGGTCTAAGTAACATGAAACCAGCCCCATTTACAGTAACAATGGCAGATCAAAGGAGTGTACAGACATTGGGATTGATAAGAGGAGTTAAGATACAGATACAGAAGATGATCTTTATGATCACAGTAACTGTGTTGAAGATAGATGAAGTCGTGGAGGCTTACTCCTTATTATTGGGACGTCCGTGGCTGAAACAGGCCAGGGTATTCCATGACTGGAATTCTCAGTTACTAACCGTGCATAATGGGATGCACGAGATACAAATTACCACAAGGAAATCTAGTAGATTACCTGCTACGAGAAGACCTCGAGGGGTCAGAGAGTATGACTGGAGAGGAGGACTGGATGAGGAGCAGGAAGCTACCCTGTTTGCTGCACACCCAGAGTGGGAGCAGGTTGCAGAGATGCGGCTGGAAGGCCTAAGTTGTTTAAGAGGTATCTGCTGTGGTGTAGTGTCAGCAACACCAATTGAAGAGGAAACCAGCAGTTACCCATCATATTTCTATGAAGAAAAAGAAGAAGAAGTGGAAATCCTAGAGGAACCAGCCACTGTGAGTTTACAGGATGAAGTGGTGACTGGTTGGACAATCACAGCTGATGAGCAGGTGAGGGAAGTGAATGTGGGAACTAAAGAGGAACCAAGGATGGTGAAGGTAGGAGCTGATTTGGAGCCAGAATTCTTTGAAGAAGCTAAGAGTTTGTTCATCAAATACAGAGATGTATTTGCTTGGAGCTACGAGGATCTAAAAGGGATACCACCTGAGATCTGTCAGCATAAGATTGAACTGGAACCAGGATCAGTACCAATCAAGCAGGCAAGGTACAGAATGAATCCCAACTATGCACAGAAGGTTGGAGAAGAGATCAAGAAGTTGGCTGAGGCTAAGTTTATATACCCAATAGAGTATACAACTTGGTTGTCACCCATTGTGATAGTTCCCAAGAAGAATGATAAACTAAGAGTTTGTGTGAACTACAAGAAGCTGAATGCTTGTACGAAGAAAGATCCTTTCCCTTTGCCATTCACAGAAGCAGTATTGGACACTGTGGCAGGCCATGAGATGTACTCATTCATGGATGGCTTCAGTGGTTATAATGAAGTGCAAGTGGCAGAAGAAGACCAAGGAAAGACAGTTTTCATCACAGACTGGGGTGCTTATGCATACAAAGTCATGCCCTTTGGACTTTGTAATGCACCAGCAACCTTTCATAAAGTGATAAGTGAATCTTTTCATGAGTATCTGGATGATTTCATGCAGGTGTTCTTGGATGATTTCAGTGTGTACAGCTCTAAAAATGAGCACTTGCATAAATTGGAGTTATGTCTGGCCAGATGCAGGATGAGAGGTCTGGGCCTGAATCCAGAGAAGTGTACTTTCTGTGTGAACTCAGGGGTGCTTCTGGGACACATTGTGTGTAAGAGGGGACTTCTTGTGGATCCCAGGAAAACAGAGGCCATTAAAGCCTCTCCACCACCAGTGAATGTTAAGAGTCTAAGGAGATTCCTTGGGCAAACCAGTTATTACAGAAGATTTGTCAGACGGTATGCACAGATAGCAGCACCATTGAGCAAACTTCTGAAGAAAGATGCAGTGTTTACATGGACACCTGAATATCAACAGGCTTTTGAGGAACTTACATTGTCAGTAACAACTACACCTGTGCTGATTAATCCTCACTGGCAGAAAATATTTCATGTTCACTGTGATGCTTCTGGAGAAGCACTAGGAGCAGTGTTAGCCCAAAATGTTACAGGAAGGATAGATTCACCTGTGTACTATGCTAGCCGATTGATGAACAATGCCGAAAGAAATTATAGCACAACGGAAAGAGAAGCATTGGCAATGATCTATGCAGTGAAGAAATTCAGGCATTACCTGTTGGGCAAGAAGTTTATGTTCTATGTGGATCACCAGGCTCTGATATACCTAGTAAACAAACCTCTGATAAGCGGAAGAATAGCAAGATGGTTGATAATCTTGCACGAGTTTGAGTTCGAGGTTGTTTACAAGCCTGGGAGGCTGCATCTTGTGGCGGATCACTTGTCACGGTTATCAACAGGAGAACCAGCCACGGGAGTAGATGATCAATTACCAGATGCGAGTCTATTTGCAGTGGAGGTGCAGGGAAGTGCAGATGACTGGTTAGATTGGCAATGGCCAATCAGATACTACCTTGCTCATGGTCAGTGCCCACCAAGTTATGGAAAGGAGCAGAGAAAGAGAATTGCTATCAAGGCTCTACCTTACACTATGGTAGGGAGCAGAATGTATAAGCTAGGACCAGATGGAGTGCTGAAGCGATGCTTATACCACCATGAAGTTAATAAAGTTTTGGAGGAAGTTCATAAAGGAGTGGCAGGAGGTCATTTTGGAGAAGAGACTACCAGTAGGAAGATACTACATGCAGGTTACTGGTGGCCTACTTTGTTCAAAGATGTACACAAGTATTGTCAGAGTTGTGATGAATGTCAGAGGCTAGGACCTTTGCAGAGATCTGGGAAGATGGCTTTGCATCCTACCATGCCTACGGAACCATTTCAGAAATGGGGACTAGACTTTGTTGGACCAATTAACCCACCAGCCAAGAATACACAGAACAGGTACATAATTACAGCCACTGATTATACTACGAAGTGGGTGGAAGCTAAAGCTTTGAGGGACAACACAGCCAAGTCCACAACAAGGTTCCTGTATGAGAACATACTTACACGATTTGGCTGTCCCTTGGAATTTATCAGTGATCAGGGAAGTCACTTCATTAATGAGACCATTGAATCATTGACTAAAGAGTTCATGATTGTGCATAGGAAGAGTACAACATATTACCCACAGGGTAATGGGCAGGCAGAGGCTACCAACAAAATACTATGTACTATCTTGGCTAAGATAGTCAATGCAAACAGAACGGATTGTAATACAAAGCTGCTGACAGCTTTGTGGTCATACAGGACTTCATATAAAGTCACCACTAAGTATACACCATTCCAATTAGTTTATGGTATGGAAGCTTTACTTCCAGTGGAATTCCTGTTACCTACCATGAGAACGGAATGGGGAAAGAGAATGGAATTGCAAGATTCAATTAAGGTCAGGAAACATGAATTATACCATGTGAAAGAAGTACGTGCTGATGCAGCTGATAACATGACCAGAATTCAGATGAAGAGAAAGGAACAGTTTGATGAAGGCAAGATAAAGACTTTTAAGACGGGAGATTTGGTTCTCTGGTTGCAGAAGAAGGGAAAGATTAAAGCTTCTAAGCTTAAATCACCATAGAAAGGACCTTATGTCATACAGAAGATGTATGATAACAACACCGCCATGTTACAAACCATTAACAAAGAGATACTGGGAAGAGTCAATGCCAATAAGTTGAAGGGATACAGTGGTATCCATGACAAACCATTGCAGTATGATTTGCATGTTGAAACGCAAAAGCAGTCACGGGCTGCGCCAGTGATACCAACAGAGTATGGAGCACTTGTTGCTAGGCCGAGCATATATGACCAGGGTGGGCAGTACAGGCGCGACACAGCCTATCACAGCCCAGCACGGCGCGACACAACATATCACAACCCAGCACGGCGCAACACAGCCTATCACAGCCCAGCACGGCGCAACACAGCCTATCACAGCCCAGCACGGCGCGACACAGCCTATCACAGCCCAGCACGGCGCAACACAGCCTATCACAGCCCAGCACGGCGCGACACAGCATATCACAGCCCAGCACGGCGCAACACAGCCTATCACAGCCCATCACAGCTTACCACAATGCCACACAGCCTATCACAGCGTACCACAGTATGACACAGCCTGTCACAGCACAACACAGCCTACTAGGGTTACACAATCCATAGGATCAGTGACAGATGGACGTGGGTTAACATCCGGAGAGTGGCCAGCGGAAAAGTGGACGAAGGCACGTGTAGAAATGGACACGTGGACGCCAGGGCGAGACACACAGCCGGACATGGATTGCAAGAACGACTGTCATCAAGGAAAAAGACAAAATTGGCCGTCAAAGTACCTACCCGGCACATTAACTTATTATGGGCCCATTAATGCATACGGGGAAAGGGTAACGGAACCCTTAAAAAGTACCGAAAAGTGAAATCCATGTCACATGTGCTATCCTAGTGGACAGTCCAGAGTGGAAAATCCATGGAAGAAAATGAAATCTAAAATCCAGTCACAGCAGTTACAGCATATCAAAAGCCAGAAGCAGAATCAAGAAAATGGAGGAATTTTAAGCGCAAGAGTCGGCGTCGTTCCAAGTAACGGGCGTCACGACGGGACAGACCATCAATGCTATAGCTTTGAAGCTATGGAGGAACTAACAGACTATACGCTCGCGATACTACTTACGCAGTGGCACGGGGATAGAAGAACAGAGAGTATCTTTTCTCTTAATCGATGCTTGCAAGCCCTGTAGGCTTACAAGAAATTACCCATAGCATTTTGTGGCAACCATACGTTTATGTTTTGTGCCCTGCAGGCATTTCTTCAATTGTTACAGCCAAAACCTTTCTGTGGGTCTAGAATGAAGAGAGTGAGAGGAATGGAAGAAATCAGGGTGAAGAGCACCACAATCCTGCAGAAACAAACGATTGCTACTCCACAGGCGGTACAGTTACTGAAGGAACTGCGATTAGAAGGATTGCAAAGCAAAGATTGGACATTGCACCATAGGCAGTACATGTTACAATTCTTACAGAACTTTGAGCCGAGGACAGGAGCAACAACGGTGAAGGGAGTTGAATTAGAAATCACTCCCCTATACCTACAGCAATTGTTTGAATTGCCATCAGGTCAGGTGCATGTGGAGGAGCACAGGGCAAGACTGCAAATAGGGGACTTATTCCAAGAAGGGAGTTTCTTTAAAACTCAGGGTTATGCTTGTACCAAGGCCGTCAACCCAGGGCTAAGGGAGGTAGGCCAGGTATTGAACGTTCTGTTTGCCATGAAAGAGAACCAACAGTATTTGATCAGATCCTTCACAGAGGAAATACTCAAAGCCTTGAGAGGAGAAGAGGTAGCATGGGCGGACATAATGTACAACGCACTGGCACTGTCGTAAAGTCTCCTATCATAGTGTCTGGCCCAATCATTGCTCAAATAATTCTTGATTCTTGCATACTTGATGCTCGGGAAAGAAAGGAGATGGGAGTGTTTGAGACCGAAACCACTGCAATGGAAGAGCAAGGCTCTTCACACAGTGAGGGTGGACTGGCAAGGCAACCCCAGTCTAAGAGACAGAGGCGGGGAAAGACTGTAGTGGCGGATCCACTGGCTTCACGGAAACCGCATGATAATGTTTCCCAAGCTCTTGTGCAGGAAGGGGCACAGCAGCACAGAGAGCTGCTACTATTGGAAGCAGGGCCTTCAGAGAGGGAAGAGGAAGTTACTTCAGTATCACAGCCATCACAGCCATCACAACCAGATGATCGGCTTGTCACAGAGTTACCACAAGTTGTCCATGCAGTTCCACCACAAATAATTGATTTGGAGAAAGAAGGGTTAGATATCCCCACTACAGAACAGGTGGTGGCAGAAATTGAGAAGGAGAACCTTCTCTATGAAAATTCTGGTTTGGTCAGGGAAACAATGATTGCAGAGGTGCAACGGTTGTCCAGGGGAAACCCTGCTGTGCATATAATACACACACCTGTGACGGAGGTACCACAGGTAGAATGTCAAGACACTGCAGCACCTGGGACAGATGAAGTGGTTCAGGAAGAAAATCTGGTGGGGCAATGGCCTGAATGGTTCGTGAGGCATCACACTGTTGAGGATCAGGGAGAACAGCAGCAAGCTCACCATGATGACCCTCAACAGGCCATGCTTATGAGTTCCATAAGCAGGACACTTAATTTGTTGGGCACTTATTTCAAATCCCATGTTCCAACTACCCAATTGGCAGCTTTGAGGGAGGAACTCAGGAAGGAGTTTGAGGCTCGACTTGCCACTGAGTGTGCAAACAAGGTCGATGAGGAGGTCACTCTCAAGATACAGCAAGACTTAGAGAGTACAAAAGTTGTTTTGCAATTGGCCAAGGAACAATTGATTGAGGTAGGCCTCGCGCAAGACCAGTTGCACGAAGCACATAAGCAACAGCTATACCAAATGCAGGTGAAGCATGAAAGCAAGTTGCAAGAAGTGAATGCACTACATACAGAGTTGCAGACAGTGCATGACAGGATGGCCATACAATGTGCTACACTCACAACTACGCTTGAGCACACTACATTAAAAGTTAACAGTCAAGCGGAAAGATGTACGAAGGCAGAGGCAGAGAATGTCGAGCAAGCGAAACTCATTGTCGATATGAAGAATACAATCTGTCGCAATGAGAATACCTTCAAGCAATACAGGCAGGTTGAAGCTGACTAAGAGAGTTACATCCTGGAATTGCAACAAACGCTCATGTCCAATAGAAATGAACTCTCTGTGGCTAACAAGGCTTGGAAGGAAGCCAATAATCTGGCTGCTGCATATGCGAATTTGGTTGAACCTCATGCGAAGCGCATGGAGGCTTTACAGCAGCAGATAGATGTGTACAGGCTCACAGAGGAGCAGACTCTCAGGGGTGCCACAAGCAACTTGGTGGATAACCACCTTATGAAGGTCTGGTTAGCACAAGGGCCGGTGGAGGGCAAAGCACCACGAAAGCTCACCCAAAGCGAGATGAATGAGCTCAGACTGCAAGTGCAGAACATTGCCACAACTACTATAGACAATGTCTATAGTAGGATAGCGGAGCTACAAGAGGATGTAGACGGCCTGCAGACTCAGGTGGAGGACCTGACATCAAATATTGACAAGAGAGTCTTTGTACCTGAGGAGCAACCGATGGCTTCTTATTTACAAGCCAGAACTTTGGCTTTTCAGTCTTCTTCGCAGGGGGTGCAGGAGCCAGTACCACCAACACCACAACAAGTCACTGTGTCAGTAGCTGACCTTGTTGTTACTACAGCCACACCACAGTCACCACAACCTGAGGTATGGGGGAATGCTGCTTTTAACCCACCTAAAACTTCTGCTGCACGGGAGTACAGTCGGGCTATGATTATGCCCTTCAGCCAAATTCCCATTGTGTTGGATTTGGCTTGGAAGGAATTTAGTCCTCCGCAGTCGTTGGCACATTACTATCAAATCATGCGCATTTGGCTGCCAGTGGCAACTAGGACTAAAGTTCTTCCGAACAATCGACCAATTGAGGATCATCACTTTGCGCAGTACTGGCATGAGGCAAGTACCATGTTGAAGGAATTAATTGTCTTCCAAGTTGTACATGGATTCATTTATACCAAGATCAAAGAGGTAGCAAGTATTGTCATGGGCTGCGGGTTATACTACGCTGCTTGTTTTCTGGTACGTTATCACAGTGAGCAGCAGAAGATGCAAACGCGCTTTCTGAGTTATTCCAGTGGGGATCATTGGGTCTTACCTTCAGTGCCACCTCATATGTATCTATATGAGGCAAAAGTTATGATGCAAAAGGATTCTCAGATTCGTTCATGGTTTCATGCGGCCTGGAACAATTTGTCAACACAGAAATTCGGCCCTGACGATATTTTCTTTAAGGGACATGAGGCATGGAAATACTTGCACAATTCACAAGTCATTGGTACCCCACTCACTTGGACAGACAATGAGCTTGGGGTCTTCACCAATTTTGCAATTCAGCGCTTACAACAAGTTTTACAGTTTAAACTTCCAGACATGCTGGGACAACATTGTATGCCCCAGAGAATTCCAGTTAGAGTTCGACCGTTAAAACACCTCAGGGGGGACGAGGATTCTGATACTACTGTTTCTTCAGCGGACTCTTTTGACATGGCAGAGGACTATGCAATTCAGATGGCAGAGAAGAAGCGACGGGGGTCTCCTATGCCTGAAAGATTACCTCGATATCGGCCTCCAGAGGGACTGACATATCCAGGTAGTGTTCAATCATCTCCGTCAACCAGTGACAGACCTCGGGCTCGCACACAGAGTCCTTCACGAGACTCTCAACGTCAGAAGGGTGCTCGCTCACAAAGGTTTGCTAATCCCAAACAGTAAACCGTGAGGACACGGTTTTTTGAGAGGGGAAGGGGTAATGTTAGAGGACTGCCAGGGACTTAGGCACTTTTATGAGTTCTGTGGGGTCTGGGACTTAGACATTTTTATGGGTTCCAAAAGGTACTCTTATTTTTTACATAGACCAGTCACAGCCCATCACAGTCACACAGCCAGTCACAGCTTAACACAGCCGACAGAGCCCGACACAGTCGCACAGCCAGTCACAGCTCGACAGAGCCCGACAGAGCCCGACACAGTCCAACACAGCCCGTCACAGCCGCCACAGCTTCGCACAGCCCTACACAGCCCGACACAGCCAGTCACAACCCGCCACAGCGTGATACAGCCAGTCACAACTCGGCACAACTGGGGAACAGTTACCATTGGCAGGGAACGACTGTGGGGAACGACATCTGAAAAAAGGAACGTGTACTACAGAGATAACGGTTAGTTAGGAAAGCGGTTAGAACGGCTAGTAAAGAGATAAAGCGGGAAGCGGGGACATCGGAGGGGATCACTTCTGGGGGAAGAGGATCACTTCTGGAAGGACTTCGGGGGGGGGGGGGGGGATCACAACTTGGAAAGGAAGCGGAGAGCGCATCTCTGAGCAGAAAGAGGGAGAGCACGGAGTAGGAGGAGAACGATCTGTTGATACTTGCTGAATGCAAGAAGTAGAGTTGTAATGTAGAGCAGAATAGAGACACCATGGCTTCAGCCTGATACTTGATAGATATTAATCTGATACATACTTCATACTCACACTGTGTAGAGAGACCTGAGTGAAGCTGTGGAATGAATGGATGGAACTTGATAGATTTCTGAAGCAAACTGATACTTAATTACAGATAGTAAGGTAACTCGCTAACATGAATGCGGGAAGGAGTACAAATAGGAAACACCCCCCCATGATACACTAGCTGTAGGTCATGACTGATTGTTCTGAGCGGGCTGAGTGCTTAGAGATTTCCAACTCTTCTATCTTGGAGTTCCCACCTCGGATAGCGAAGGGATGGGTGAGTAAAAGCCGCGCGACAATATTGTCTTCAGGTTGCCCACACAACAGGCATTTGCAATCCCCTTCCTCTCTGCATATGTTTGCTGTTCAAGGTAGGCTTCCCGCCCAAAGTTTAAATTTCAGTCTAATGCCCAAAGTGGGTAGACCCTTGAGGTCATCCATGATGGCCTCACTCATGTCACCGACTGGAAATAAGTTTTTCAGGGAAGTTTTCTGCCTAATTTCATTTTTGTCAGACAATTTCCTGGCAACAGACATGGCTTTGGACCCCATAGCCTCTAGGTCAGAATTATCCAGCAGGGTCAAAACTTGCGGACTCAGAATCAGATCCTTGAAAACCGCTTCGGACTTAACCTGTTTGATAGGGCAATCCTGCTTCCAAGATAGAGTTGATTAACTTAGGGTATGTGTTCTTAGTCCTACATTGCAGCTGACCTGCATACGAGACCTATCACTGCATCTATACCCACCCTATCTCTCCAACTTCATTCGATTTGCATTTGCTGACATTGTGATCATGCTTGCTGTAAGGTCTGATATTGCTAGGGAGGAAGCCATGTTGCTGCAAGAGAAATTCCCTCGCAGAAGTGCGGAAGCCCCAAGTTGTGGAAGCCACAACTTCTGTGCGGATTCTTGTTACAAACGATAGTGGGGATTGCATTTCTCATGCTTTGCATTTCAGACCGAAACCTAGAAGTCCATCACCTTTACTAACGAGGTCGGAAAATGACAACACGTCACGTATGTCCTAAACCGTTGTGGAAGGGTCAGCAAAAACCTATTTTAAAAGCTGACATACCGTTAAAGAGCCTTTCAGAAATAGTTGTCAAAACAGTTCATAAAACAGTTGGTAAGCAGTTATGTGCCTTTACCGACCCATGTGAAATGACGGCAGAGACCGACATCCCATGCCATCCCAATGTGTTCAGCCACGTGGAAGCCGACAATGCATTCATTGAAGGGTTTAAGAGAAATTGGCGGCGAACGAATAAAAGATGTTGAATCGGGAGAATCCAAAAAATCTAGTGAAATAAGTCATCCATCCGTATCAAATCTATGTGATGGCCATACCTCCATAATGAAAGACGGCGGCCATTGCAGAATGGATGAGTGTGTCGTTAGGAGGGGGACACGTATGCAGTAAATACATGCATAACCGCCAAGAGCGATGCCCCGGCTGCTATTCATCGCACAACGTCTCTCATCCCAGTAGATCGTAGTTTTTCAAGTTGGAGAGTAGCAGGAGACAGAGTTCCGCGCAAAAGAGTGGAAGGCGTAGAAGACAGTCATTCTTTTTTACTTCAGCGCGAGAGAGGAAGAAGGCAAGAGAGAGAATGAAAGGTCGCAAGCTGAACATGACACTGAAGGAGATCGCAGAGGAGAGCGCGGCCCTGGAAACCAAACACATGGTGGGGGAGGACCAACTGCCAGCTCCTGATGAACTTGGGGACGAAACTGCGTCAGAGGACGACACAGACGCTATGGACACAGACAAGCCAGACGTTGTTGCGAAGGAATCCACGCCGAAGGGGAAGAATGTCGTGGAGGAGGAGGTGACGCCGAAGGGTAAGAAGGCTGCCCAAACTGGGAGGACGGCCGCCATTGTTGCTACATCGAAGGCATCTGGGAGTTCTTCAGCCAAAGGACCTAAGGTGATTCTCTTATTTGCTATCTTCAGTCAAGTTTCCAGGGCATGAAAATTACGTGCGGTGGCGCACGCAATTTTCTTGCCCTCTTTTCTGCTATTTTCTGCTTGATCATTCAGAGTAAGACCACAGGAATGCAGGCAATGCACAACACCCAAACCCGGGGGCGACCCACTACTCACTTTTCATCTACTGCATAGGAGGAGGGACTTTCACATTTCATAATGGTTGTACCATCCCAGTTACTGAGATTATAGTTCCAGAAATGAGAGAAGGCCATAGAGAGAACCTCCAGAAATTGCGTGCATCGACGCACGCAATTTCTGAGTGTTCTCTCTATGACCTTCTCTCATTTCTCGAACAATCATTACCCTATTCTCCGAAGTTACAGCTGTGATGTGTTAGCAACGACAGAAGCCCTGGAAACTCCGCAAAGTAAGTGTGAGAGAACCCCCAGAAATTGCGTGAGTCAACACACGCTGATTCTGGAGGTTCTCTCACACTCACTTTTCTGCCTGCAGCGAAATTTGATTGACTGTCTGCAGCATACTTTTATGGAAGAGAGTAGATTGATATTGGGTATGAAATAGGCAAGGAAATGAGTACTTTTCAGAGGGTAGAAAATTGCGTGCATTGAAGCACGCAATTTTTGGCAAGTCTTTTACATGCAAAATATATCACTTTGAGTGCAGACGAAGAAAAAGAAAGGTGTTGCTCAGGTAGAGGACAAAGTGATTGAGCAGGAACTGGTGGTTGTTGAGGAGGAGGACGATGGCAGGCCATACGAAGACAGAGCAAAAGATCTGCTTTCCTTCTCTAAAGTGAATTCGACACAAGTCATCAAGGCCATGGGCGTCCCTGGGGGAAAAATAATGATACCCCTATGCCGTTTGATCTCCATGCCCTTTGTTCGACCAGCTCTCACGAATGACATTCAAAAGTTGGAACAGGATTTTTGCCATGGGTACATAGAGGGTCAATCTGTTTTTTACGTCTCCTTGGCGGACTCCGCTGGTAGAGAGGTGTTGGTCAACGAGTCCATTGTTGGAGGCTGGGATCCTATCTGGCGACAGATAAACGAGGAGTTCGAATCTATCATTTGCAAGAGGCTCGTCACCCAGCCTTTCTCAGGCAAGATGTTTCATGTTTGGGATGGCAACCACCGATTGCTTGCCTGGAGGAACATGATCGAGAGATATCATAGCACCGAGGCGGAGTGGCACTACTCTGTGGCCTCAATGGTGCTGGATCCCAAGGGAAACATCACTGCACTGTTGACGGCAATGCATGACGTTAACAAGTAAGTGTCTTCTTCACCTTTTTTTGTCCGCCTTTTTCCCATGACTGTCTGTTCGCTTTTAGCACTCACTGACGACATACCATTGTATGTGACAGGGGAACTGAAACCGCCCATGTGACAACGAACCTTCTTCACACACTATTCAGGATCCAGAATATCGGCCAGATGCCCCTCAATTCAAGAGCATCCTGAGTGCGGAGTCATTCAAGAAATGCTTGACATTGAAAACGTCAGATACCTGGTACAAGCTGACGAGGGAAGCATTCATGGAGTACATGTACACGGTAAGTATTCCATAGCTCTGGCCTTCCATTGTCTGTTGTGATTGTCAGTAATAACTGATCTAATTCCGGATTACGTTTTGTAGCAAGAAATAGCTGAAGCTGGAGAGAGAGGAAAAGCAGAGTACTATTTGAAAAACCCGGAGGGTATGAGAACGTCCAAGGGAGTGGCGGAAGCCATGAAGTTTACGATGAATGAGATACGGAAGAAGCTCATGAGCGCTTTCGTGAAGCAGCTGAGAATAACTGACCCTGATTTTGGTCCCGAGTTCCTTAACCAGGTGAGGATCCACCAAACCGGAGATGACACAAGAAAAGCTTCACCAGTTGTCAACTGCAGCGGAAGAAGCAGACCAGAAAGTGAAATGGTTGGAGATTTGGAATTCCGACCCAACTGTCAAGGATACATACTGCTTCTCTAGGGGTAAAAGAGATGAGGACACTGGGCACATCGAACCCTTCAACGACCAAGTTCTCGATACATGGTTGCACAATGCCACCTACTGGAGCCAGGTAGTTTTTAGGACTTTCTTTGCTTGAAATTTTGAGAATATCTTCCCACGCATGGACTCTAACCCATGCTTATGTATCCCTGCAGATTGAAGCTCGTGCAAACAAGGTGCTGGAGAAACAACTTCATGATTACAAAATTACCATGACCATGCCCGAGGACACTCTGGAGGATTACTTGAGGCAGTGGAAGGCCACTGCTTGGAGCAAGTGCTTCTTCAGAGAGTTTTCCCGAGATGGAGGCATCTCCCGCACAAATGACTTTGACCAGCAGTACGGAGCGGAGGGAGCCATGAAGAGGGTCCTATACAGGTTCGTTAATTTTGTTTTGTGTTTGAGAGCTATCTTTGGCAATCAGTAGACAGGCAGTTTGTGGCCATGCAAAACTGTGTGCGCCAACGCATGCAATTTTGGAGGGCCACAAACTCAGGTATGTTTTCCCCTCCATCATGGATTTCATTGTTTCGTTGGCAATTCTGAATGGAATATCTTTCTGCCGAGAATGGGATATCTTTCTGCATATGGAACCCTTTGTTTTGTCTTGTTTTTACATATGTTACTTGTGAGTGGATTTCGGTTGCCTCATGCTCAAGTATGTGTGCACCCCAAAATTGTGTGCGTCGACGCACGCATTTTGGGAGGGCCGCACTACATGTTTTTTTGCCTTCAATGTCTAAAAGTGTACCTCTTTTGTTTTGTAGGTGTATCAAGAACGTGCTCATTCCGGGGAAAAACCTCAGTAAGTACCCTGCCTTCATCGATTTGTGGTCTGACCCCTCTAACAATCAGACCATGTACACGGCAGCCATCCTCAGGGACTACGGGAGATATCACCTGAAAGACTGCTGCTGGTATCTTGACATTCCCAAATCAGATTGCCCCTGGTATGAGTTGCAAACACGGAACCAGAACGACAATGCGGAGTCGTTGGCCCCCTCTAACTGACAAGGAATTGCATGAGAGGAATCTGCGGAACCTCGTTGAGAAGAAACCCGCAGCCAACAAAACTCCTGCAAGAGGGAAGGGAAAGGGAAAGGGTACAAAGGACAAAGGGAAGGAGAAGGCCACCCAAGGGGAGGCTGCGGGGGGTGAGGTAGCGCAGACCCCAATTGCAAACAAGGAACAAAAACGTAAGGGGAAGTTTGAGCCATACGACGCAGTGGAGCACCCATCCAGAATCCAGCGAGAATGTAAATGAGAGCTTGTCAATGATTCATTCCTTGCCATGATGGAGTGCAAAAAATCTGGTTACACTGGAGAACCCTCTCGGACTTGGGGCAAGCTGTGTGCATTCCTTGAGTCGGTAAGCCAATTCCCACTATTTGTTGACGTTAATGTTTTCCATTTTGGATAGTGATTTAATTTTTGCCTTCTATCTGTTTTCAGGTTTCGAAGGGGCAGTGTTAGGTCAATGGTGCTCAAAAATTGTGTGGTGCCGACATGGTGATTGTGGACATTCCGGATGATGTCGATGATACTGCACAAGTTTCAGGGGATAGTTCTAGTGACTGAAATGCCAATTTCATCATTTTTGGGGGTCTCATGATGTTCTGAGTTTCAGACATTTTGTGTCCCTCCAAAATTTTGTAATAAAATTTGTGCATGTTCGTTGTAATGTCGTTAAAAGATGGTTTCTCATTTTCATGGCGTGTATGCATTTACAATAGTGGCTTCTATGCACTTCATACAATGAACAGTTATATCTTGGCTTGTAGGCTTTGATTGTAATGTACAGCAAATAGCTTTTTTTTTGAGTTTGAGTTTGAGTTTCTCATTCGCATCATTTTGGCAATGTGCATTTCAAAGGGTTTAAGGTGCAAGCCTAGGGGATGATGTATGTATTGACTCTCGGGTCCAACGCAAGTTCAAAGGCAGCCTCCTGATGCCTAACATTGGTTATGGGTCAGTCAAGAAGACAAGGCACCTAGGGGATGATTTGTGGACTCTCGGGTTCAACGCAAGTTCAAGGGCAGCATCCTGATGCCTAACATTGGTTATGGTTCAAACAAGAAGACAGTGCACCTAGTGGATGATGTATGGACTCTCGGTTTCAGCGCAAGTTCAAGGGCAGCATCCTCATGTGGTTGTGGGTCAAACAAGAAGACAATGCAGGCGTTTCATCAATTTCTGTTACACAATGTTGAAAGACCCGGAATTCCTCCTCATGCACAAATGAGAGCCAAATTGATTTTGTATGTTGTTGTGTAATGGTCCTGATGAAAAACCATGAAAGTTGTAGTGCTCTCGTAAGACACATGAGCACATTTCAACCTCACTGGCAGGGGCAGCAAGACGCATTGGAGTCCAAACCATGTTTAGCATGGTCAGGTGGTGCGTTGCAGGAAGTATAGTGCTGAAATGGCTCACAATGTGTCGACACTGAAGAGGACAGCTAAAGAGGATCGTGCTGCACACCAGAATGATGCAGTAAGCACTCGGACAAAGTCGCGGAATGAAAGATCACTCTCACATCTGTTGTGTTGTCTTTTTCTACGTTGCTGTCATCTGTCTACCTTTCCCCAAATGCCATACATTCATTAAATCTTATCATGTGCTTCATGAGGGATTTTAGGCACAATTTCTAATGTTTGTGCGAACGACATTGATCGTTGTGCTTGGTTTTCATAAATGTTAGAATGACATCCTCGCTCAACATTCATCCACTCTATCATCCATTCACAATATTTCATCCATATTTGTCCACAACTATTCATCCCCATTCATCCATACTCGCAGTGTCCCATCTACATTGGCTCTGCTTCATCCTCATTAATTCATCCACAACCATTCTAGACTGATGACAACAATGTAAAATACCACATTAGCATGACATTAAATCATCTGATGACCATTGTAGACTGATGACCTGGACATTAATACATCCACAACCATTTCAGTCTCTACAAACACTATCATTCAGCAACATTCAGCAACATTCAGCAACATTCAACTCTATTCTGCACCATCGCCCACACATGGTTCCCTGTCTGCCGAATGCGCATTCCGCGGCTATAGGCCCCCATTTGCCTGTTCGGACCGTGGTTATAGGGCCATGCCTATGAAAATGATGTGGCATGATGTGACGTGGCGTCGGGCATGCTGGCGAGGTCGGCTGACGTGGCGTTAGACCCGTCAGCCAACGTGGCAAGAACTGCTGACGTGGAGCCCGCATATGCTCACGCGCTCTCACGCTCACGCTCACGCGGAAGCATCCCCCCGACACCACATCACGTTCAGCCATATAGTCGAACACTCCCTTCATACATGTCCACAAGGGTATTGTTCAGAATGACATTTGGTAGAATTGCAGCTCTGACAATGTCACCATGGACCTCTTTGCCCTTTTCCAGAGCTGCCTTGCACACGCATTGCAAATGCACACAAATGTGATGTGGTTGGGCTTCACCCCTTCCCCCATCATTTTGATCATATAGGTCTCCAAAGCCTCATTCGCATCCTTAATGCACCCACATTTGGCATACATGTCCACCAGGGCAGTGTTCAGAATGACATCTGGTACAATTCCAGCTTTGACGATGTCACCATGGACCTCTTCCCCCTTTTCCAGAGCTCCCAGGCTTGCACATGCATTGCATACACAAACAAATGTGATGTGGTTGGGCTTCACCCCTTCGCGCAACATTTGCTCATAGGTCTCCAAAGCATTCCTACCAACATTATATTCCACGTGATCAGCGATTGTTGAGGTATTCTGTTGAACACTTGGTGAGCATCCATGATGCTCCCACGCTTAACATACATGTTGACAAGGGTGTTGAGTAGAAAAACATTTGGCGTGAATCCACTTTGGATAATGTGAGTGTGCACCTGCTTTCCGCTTCCAGACCTTCCATCTTGATGCACTTAAGCAAGACACAGACATACACATCTGAATCTGTTGAAATGCCTCCTTGGTTTAAAGTCTGTAGAGCCTCTGTCAGTCAGTCTGCCGCACAAAGCATCTTCACATGCCCAGAAGTGCCAGAAGAGGCATTGTGGACTCCCTATTGTGATCTTCTTTCGGAAGCTGTGGTCATGATTGAGGTGCCTGATTTTATCAATTGTGCCACTGCAGCTGTTGCCTTTAGTTGACCATCTACTCATGCAGGTTTCTTGGAGCTATTGATCCATAGGGAATTATAGGTAATCTGGAGCTTGAAATCCGGCCCTCTTGGATGAATCTAGACCTATATCCATGGTCCTTCAGCTATCCCTGCCTGTGGACAAATCATGAATACATCCTCAGCCTTGCCGCTAGCAGCTGACACCGACGACAACGTGAAGTTCTTCCAGCAAACACCCCAACCCTACTAATTACAGTAGTTCCAATTCTGAATTGCATCTCCTTCTCTCTGTAGTCCAAAAGGCATTCACCTTTTTGTCTCCAATGTCCCACCATTGACTGGGGTCAGAAAGTGTTCATTCCAAAGCTTCTCCTCATCTCTGTTATCTGTTTTTGGATACGTTCCTGCTGCCACATCGGCAGTAACTTGTCAAAGTCACTCCAAACCACAACAGATCCACCCAAAAAGCTAACTCACAGAATTCAATATGCATCTCAGGGCCGAGTCTGATGAGAGGACAAAACAGGCTGAAATAGGTCGAAGAAGGAGGTGCCCTCACCACATTGTCCTTGACCTTGTGTCATGACCCATGGAGAATTTGACCGACCATCAACCCAAAAGGACCTCTTGAATGTGATGCTTGTGTCGATAGTCAGGTAATGTCGGATTGGTCTGTGAGAACCACCACGGTGTAGCTGAGCAGGCAGAGATTGAAACACGGCCTACTAAGACCAAGCTGACTCTCCTGAGAACCTTGTAAACATCAGCCACGTATTGCGATCATGATGAACGGTACTGCAGTGTACATGCATGTGTAGTAATTATACGTCTGACTAATAGTAGTACTGATAGAAATTATACATATGACTCCACTCATAACTTGACCCATAATATGACTATTAGTAATTGTTAACCGCGGGGTCATGACTTAGGCGAAATGGGTTTTCAACAATGCATCCTATTTTCCCAAGGCACTCAACAGAGGTTGTCCGACGGTATGTCTGCAGAACGATTACATAGTAATCGTTAGCACGACAGTGGGAGCACTACCGTTCCACGAATCAACATCCGTGCTGCTGCTTAAGTCCTTGGACTGATTATAGCCTACATTCCACTAATAACTAGTGATAGGGGCTTAGGCGAAGCTATACTAGAGCTGCAACTAAATCCTATCGATGCACACAGCAAAGCAATACACTATGTTGCTACTGCAACTAAGAACTATCCAGAGATGATGCACATTATCTCTATCTCACGTTCTCTCTACGCAGAAGTACTTGGAAAAACATTGCTTTACTTCAGAGTCATCACGTCATAGCACAAGTACACATTGGATCCCTCTGATCACACACTGCTATCTCCTAAGTTGCGTGCAGTCCTTTTCTATTAATGCTCGAAAGAGCCGTTTACAGCCTGCAGTCGTTAATGACCGTTGCCTAACTGCCTACGCAACCTAAAAGGTTTGCCAAAAAAGTGGCCCGTGGTAGTAGCTCGTGGTCGTGTGTCATAATGGCACACGGCCCACGACCACTCACTACTTGGACTAGTAAAGCCTATGCTTCTCTACTGGACCGTGGCCGTGTGATATCGTGGTTCACGGCCTACGGCTGCTATACTACCCACTACTGCTCTACGTGGTAGTGTTGCCCGTCTTCTCCTGCTGCTAAGTGTCGAGCACTTAGCTGTTCCTGCATAGTGGCTGCGGTAATGTGAAGTCGATCACTACCCGCCACTGTCATGTTGTTCCCTTCCCCTTCCCCTTTCCTTTTCCTCTCCCTTCACCTCCAGGTCATTTTTTGCCTTTCGAGAGAGTGTTATGAGCCGGTGTACTTTACAGGCCAAAAAAAAGGAAAAAAATTGCATGTGTGGGATGGGCAGCTGCAGAGGGGGGCGGATATGTCATGAACACGTGAGCGACTGATTCGGGTCAGGTTCGGGTCCAGGAATATTCCGAGAATATTTGCTGGAGTATCCCAATAATATTAGCATAAAATATCATGGAGAATATTCGAATATACCATGAATATCTTGCGTGGGAATGGAAGGAAAAAAAAAACAAAAACAAACAACGGTGTAAGAGATAGGTAGCTGCAGAGAAAACGTGCACCGCACACTGTTTTCAGGGCATCTGCGGTGCAGATTATTATTATTTTTTTAAATTAAAAATTAAAAATTAAAAAAAAAAACGTGTGTGGGATGGGTTGCTGCAGAGAAAACGTGCACCGCAGATGCCCTGAAAACAGTGTGCGGCACCACATGCTGTTTTCAGGGCAGCTGCGGTGCATGTTTTCCAAAAAAAAAAAAAAAAAACGGTATGTGGGATGGGCAGCTGCAGAGAAAACGTGCATGTTGTCCAAGCCTCAATTCCACTCCGGCTAACTTTTGGGTCTGGAGATGTGCACTGTAAGCTGCTACTACGCTTAGACTGGTAAGAAAGCTTCATGTAACCAACACACTCATTCTCTCTCATTTCGGCAATCACACATTAATCAAATCGATGCTATAACACGAGGGCCGGGGGTGGGATGGATGTAAAAGATGTCGTCTACAATGACTGAAAAGAGTAAATTAATCCGCAGAAATAGGCGCCTCTCGCGGAAATACGCCCTGTAAGTTCGGAATTCAAAGACGACATGGCGTGAGCCTGTGCTGGGCTCACAGGCTCCTGGGCTCACAGGCTTACGCCTCCAGGCTCACGGAATAGCAACCCCCGGACTGGAAAGAATGGGACTGGAAAGACTGCAGCTGTTAGCATTCCAGCCATCGAGAAGATTGATCAAAATAAAAATGCTATTCAAGGTGCTTATACTTCAACAGTGATGTGTCAATGCCATCTCTCTCCCCCACCCCTCTCCCTCTCTCTTTGAATGTGACCGAGTCCTGGTAACACCGCTCAGGAATAGCTTGAGCCCGTTATCATGTTGAAAAACTATGTCTAGAATGGATCCGGAATGTATAAACAGAGACTCACCAAGTTGCAGTGGCAGACGTGGAGGCAAAGGTAATGAGAGGGCTTCCTCCTCTGAATCGCTTAATGTCCCTAAGAGACTTGGCATTGAGGGATTCGTTGTCATGTGTTGCAGAATCGTCTGTAGGAGTCAACCGCCTGTTCTAGGAGGGCATTGGCATTATCACAGTAGATCACAAAGGTGTTGCTTGGCATTCTACCCCACTTGCTTCCATGCCTCCTGTAGAAGGGTTCTAGTGTATAGTACTTGCTAGAGCCCCTGGATTTTAGGGAGCGTTTGTAGAACAACCTTGACACAGGGGAGGGTAGTGGGTGACTGTGGTCAGCTGCAAAGCACGTTGCTACCTTGTGCTCTGCAGTGTCTAGGGGCCGAATTGTTCAGGAAAGATTGCCCCACCCCATCGCCAAGAAGCTGGAATTCTCACAAGAACCGAAGGTAGATCCACTGGCCATGGAGCTGGCACTCTAGGACCACGAATGGAGCCAGTAGCTCTCCACTTTGTCGAAGGAGGCAATATGAAAAACCTCCTAGACAAGGTTAGAGGAGTAGGTGCTCTTGTGGTAGGTGCTCTTCTTCTTGTCCCAGTAGGTCCACCACCATAGGGAGTTCAAATATAGTTTGGAGATGTCACATTTGCCTTGGGGGTGCGCCCTTTAGTTGGGTGGGTGCCAATGGACTCTTTTCTCACTCAGTCACCTGCAATTCAGCCCACAAATGGCTTCAGAGTACTGGTTGAGGACAATAATAACTGTCATTGCAATTTAGGATGTTCCAGAACCATGTTCTTTGGGGGCTTCCAAAGCCTTCGTGGCTTTACTGCCAAGAAGTTCAGCAGGCCCAGGTATCAAGATACTGGAAGTAAATATGGGACAAATGTCTTGCATGAAACAATCAGTTAATTAGCTGATCTTGTCAGATGGGTTCCTAATATACTCTGATGTATCATTCTACATTTGTTGTCCTACTCTTCCAAAGCCCTCATGGCTTTAGTTCTTAGAAGTTCTACAGGCCCAGTATCAACATGTTAGAAGTAAATGTAGGGAAAATGTTTTCCTACTCTATCAAGAACAAGCGTGAACCTAAGATCGCATCGGATTGGCATCGTGGACATTTGAGTTGCGCCATCTGCAATGGAACTTGCTGCAGCCAAAGGGTCTGTACTTGTAGGCCAAGGAACTCCAAATTTCCAAGCAAATACCTTGTTCATCTCCACCATTTGGGGGAACATTGTTTTCATCTCCACAAACCCACTCTCCATTGTAGCCACCTTCTTTGCTAGATTTCGCATGGTGGTGCTTGTGTACTGCCAAAAGAATGAACAATCTCAAATATACATGAGCAACCTATACTCTATACTCTAGTCCAAACTACAAACATAAACACTGAAGGTTCGAAGACAGACAAAATCCACAGCTCAGAGGCTGGTCGCACACGTCGCGTGCAGAACGACCTGAAGCGATTCGGAAAGACGAGGCTCGCAAGCTAGCATGCGGAAGAAGCTTAATGTAACGGCTCACTGCAAAAGGACTGCGCAGCCTACGTGCAAAGGGCGTCATGCAGGCAATACACACGGCAGCACGTGACAATAATTTAATATGCCGGTGCAATAATTATCACCGTCATGGTCTGCCCTCTTGCTCCGCCCTCCTGGTCCGCCATCATGGTCTGTCGTCATGGTCCGTCGTCATGGTCTGCCCTCACAGTCCGTTGTCACGGTCTGCCGTTATGGTTTGCCGTCATGGTTTGTCGACAGAATGTCCATTTGGATGGTCCATTGCCATGGTATGTTGTAATGGTCAATCAACATGTGGGCGCAGTGTCTGGTCCTCCCGAAGATTCCCTGGAAGTCCAAAGGGTCCATATTGAAGGTCCATCCATTTGTCCATGTGAATGGTCCATATGAATGGTCCATTTTAAGGGTGGGGGCTGCTATTTCATGAGCGGCATGAGCATGAGCGGAAAAAAAAAAAGCATGAGCAGACCATTGTGAGTCCACGGAAATAGGGTTAGGAGGCACGGAAATAGGGTCATGTGAAGTTGGAATGTGGCACCAGTGGACTTGAAATGCAACATTTTATTGCAAATTTTGTGGCAAGCCACGTCTATACAAGTGTGTTCTAACTGTCATAGCCGGAATGGGCACTACTCTCCTACACCCTCCGAGGAACTTGCCCCACCTTCTTCCTCATCCCCCTCATCCCCCTCATCCTCCGAGCTCTGTGATGCATCAGTTCCACTATGCCTCTCAAAAATCCCGTCCTCTCCTTGGGGGACTGTCCACCTCACCTCCTGGGAATCTTCTGCGTCTTCTCCCCCACTTTCCTCAGCAGAATCCAACACAAATCTACGAGCCCGACGGGCTCTAATAGCTGCTGCCTCCTCCCTCATCTTCATTTTCTTGAGGCTTGCCTCGTCTAAAATCTGCTGTACACGACTACGTTCGGAACACCTCCTAATGGACACCGAAGCAAGCCGGGCAGCATAAGTAGGAAGGATGTACTCCCTTTCTGGACTAGGCATGAAATCCCCCCTGGCAAAAAAAGGCACGTTCCTCCTGCCCATGAACTCCGGTGTAGACGTCCCTCCGGCAGTACTTGGCATCCTACAGTAAGAACAAATCCACTTCAAGAATGTCAATACCAGCACAACCAGAAAGGGTTTTCAATGAAATAAGAGAGCGGAGGGAGGTGCCTCACAAAATCTGGAGGCAACTTACAATGCCACCACTCACTCGTAAACTGGGGGCTCCTCGGCCTCGATCCCAACTTCCTCCCCCTGCTCCTTCTCGGATTTTTCCTCATCCTCCGAGGATGCCTCTTCCTCTTTCGGCAGACATTCAGCCGCTGCAAGTTCCGAGTTGTGGAGGGCAGTATCTGGCTCGAAGGCGAACACATGCCTGTCGGACAACGTCCCTGCCCACATTGAAGCACCTGAGGAACAAAGCGGGCGGTTAATAGCTTGCGGCATGCAATTGCAATGGGGCCAGGGGACAAACTGAGCACGTGAAGGCTTACCCGTGCCGCATGTGAGGTCCAGAATCCGCCCTTGGACATCCGAGCACGTCTCCATGAGGGTTTGGATGAAAGCAGGGCTCCGGGTCCGGCTGTACCGCCACGGTTTGCCTGTCTTTGTGTCCTTCGGCATACTAGAGTGGGGCACATAGTTGTAGAGGAATTGCGGAATTTGAACGTAGACCCTCTTTTCACAAAGCAATATGCCTCAAACACCAATGTCTGCACATCCAACAAAGAAGGGATCAACTCCAGGGTCTACTTAACATACACCACAATATGAAGTGAATGCAATAGATTGATAACTTACACTTTGGCCCTCTGTTCGCAACCCCTGTGTACTGATGCAGAACCATTTTTTGAGGAGGACCGGGGTGACACTTTTCGGTGTCCACCTTGCCACCGCATTCTCTGTGGTCTTCCCTCTCGTGGCAAGGACAACCACACATCCACCGTCATCCAGAAGCATCCCCGCCAGCCCAAACCCGGCTTTCCAGTAGTCCTCAGTAAACCTGTTCCAGGTGGGCACACCATCCAGGCCCTCCAGCAGCTCCCCATTTGGAATGTTGAGGAGAATCATGTCGCAAGCTCTCTCCACCTCAACCCCCCCCCCGAGTGCTCTTGCAATTCGTGCTCACAACCGTGAAGAATTCCATCATGGCTTCAAAACCAGGGGTGTCTTTAGGCTCTGTACCGCCAGCCCTCTTCTTGGCTTTCCCCTTCCGCTCCGCCAGAGACTTGTTGTGTGCCACCTTCTTCGCCTTGGCAGCGAGAGCGTCAAGGAAGCTCTCATTGACGCATTGGATGATGGTTGGAGGTTCTAGCTTTGGCCTGTGCGTAAACGTCACCGCCGAATACCGGCGTGTAGGCTCGCCCTCAAATGCCAACTTCTTGGCAGAGCCAGTCCCACTCCGAACTGACTTGGGAACCCGGACGACCGGTGACTGGGTAGGAGCAACAGTAGTCGCAGAACCTTGAACAAAATCGGCGTCGGAGTCACTCTCTTGGGTCCCCTCCTGCGCCTCCTCCGATGCTCCGATGGTTTTCTTCTTTTTGGGTGTTACTGCAGTCACCTGTTTCCTTGTCCTTTTCCTTTGACCTTTACTCTTCTCATGCAATTTCTCCTGAATTCCTGCCTGAGCAAGCTCTGCCGCTTTCCTGGAGTTCGCAAGCGCTTTTGCCTCTTTTGCACCCAACGGAGGCAGCGGAGCCCGGTTTCGTCGGAATTCAGCATCCAGCTTCAATTGAAACTCGGATGGGTCGAGCGAGCCGAGCGGAAGGTCCACATACCAAGGGCAATCACGCAAATGTTCCAGATGCCACTCCTTCACAATATCGTCAGTGTACATGGAGTCAGCCCCAGGGTTCCTCCATGCCAGGAAGAATGGTGGCTCGAAAGACAGATGACCTTTCTCCAAAAGGGAGAACTTACAGTACCTGCAATCATGAAAAACACAATGAGGTCCGAAAATGGCTAAGTCCCTGAACGGCAATAGGGCCTACAACTGGAATATGGCGCCGCCTTCAGGGCCACCCAGTCTAGGGACTTAGCCCGAAAATGGCTAAGTCCCTGAACGGCAATACGGCCTGGAACTGGAAAATGGCGCCGAATTTCCAGTTCAGGGCCACCCAGTCTAGGGACTTAGCCCGAAAATGGCTAAGTCCCTGAACGGCAATACGGCCTGGAACTGGAAAATGGCGCCGAATTTCCAGTTCAGGGCCACCCAGTCTAGGGACTTAGCCCGAAAATGGCTAAGTCCCTGAACGGCAATAGGGCCTAAAACTGGAATATGGCGCCGAATTTCCACTTCAGGGCCAGCCAGTCTAGGGACTTAGCCCGAAAATGGCTAAGTCCCTGAACGGCAATAGGGCCTGGAACTGGAAAATGGCGCCGAATTTCCAGTTCAGGGCCAGCCAGTCTAGGGACTTAGCCCGAAAATGGCTAAGTCCCTGGACGGCAATAGGGCCTAGAACTGGAAAACGGCGCCGAATTTCCAGTTCCGGGCCAGCCACACTAGGGACTTAGGCCGAAAATGGCTAAGTCCCTGAACGGCAATAGGGCCTACAACTGGAAATGGCGCCGAATTTCCACTTCAGGGCCAGCCAGTCTAGGGACTTAGACCGAAAATGGCTAAGTCCCTGGACGGCAATAGGGCCTGGAACTGGAAAATGGCGCCGAATTTCCAGTTCCGGGCCAGCCAGTCTAGGGACTTAGCCATTTTCGGAGCCCTGACTGGAAATTCGGCGCCATTTTCCCTAACACCACTTGAGGCCTCTAACATTCCTGAAATGCCAGGACTTGAAAGAAAGGCAGCGCGTATGTACCTGTACAGAAGGCGCATTGCTGCTTTTGTCCGCGTTCGGCTGGTCGGTGAACTCGTGGCTCCGGCGAGCATCTGCTATCTCCCGAAAGAATAGGTTGGTTTTGTAGAGCAGAAAGTACCTCGTCACATAGTCACGTAGGCTCTCTGCTGCAGGAGATAACTCCATCTTGAACTGATGTGCTTGTGTGTCCGCAGCTGCTCTTGCGCATTCGTCGTACCTGTGGAGATTGTCCATCAGATCGCTTTCCTCAAAAAATACAATGAATCCACCCCCTACAGAGTAGAAGCCCCAAACGAAAAGCGTGGGGAAGTACCTGAAACCACCCATGTTCATGCCGCGTCTCCACATGATCGAATGTGGGTCCAGAGAGTTTGTCGGTTTGGGGAAG